>WHYT01017413.1:96833-186432 GCA_009806455.1 Tetrax tetrax | reverse complement strand
AAAAAAAAATAGAGAGAATCAAGAACTGTGTTTAGCAATGTACAAAAATCTGTGCTAGAAGAGATAGCTTGCAGAAAGCTGGAGAACACAGTGAGTGAGGGCAATTATCTGTTAGTAGGTAACATTTCAGCATATACTCATTTGTGCTTTTAACAAATCAAAGGGCTTTCTCAAATCAAGACCTTAATTTGGCAAACTGTGTTGCATCACTGCAAGAGAGATCTTTTTCTTTACCGGAGCTCAAGTTTACTGATGCAGTAAATCTATGTAGGCTGAAAAGAGGTCACTGCTACGCAAGTAGATTCTTAAATGCTTATAAACCCACTTGGGAAGAGAATTCAGGATCTGGTTGTTAATTCCCAATGCATAAACCTGAATGTTTTAGAAGTCAACGGAAGACATGGGTTTTGGCATGTTCCTATACACATACGCACACACAAACACACAGAATATTTATTTCTAATATAACTGTATCTATTTTTACCAGCTCTATCTTCTTAGAAAGAAAATACTTCATGCAAAACAAATTCTATACCAAAAAACTTACAATGCTACTCAAACCTCAAGCCTAAGAACATCTAACAGATCTAAAGACTGTTTTAAAAAAAACATAGAAACAAGTAGCTGAGACAGAACAGACGTTCGGTCATGTTGGCACTCCAGTTACCCATCCTTCACCATGCTGAAAGCCAATTTTCCTGTGTGTTCTGTTTAAAAATGCCTATAGAGAAGCTGGGAAGTAATTCTGACTCACTTTCAAAAGCACTTTCATGTTGTAGTCATTTAAGTCCCACTAGTTGCATCTACGTTAGATTTTAGTTTGGATTAGGAGTTTCGATGAGATTCTTCTCTTAGCTCCCGCTTGCTGTGCTTCGATTTGCATTACAGAGTAACCCTGGAGTCTACAAACTGAATTCCTTCCCATTAAAACTAACCAAAAATGCTCTCCAACAACTAATTCAGATCACAAGACCAGATGAGGATGAGTCTCCAACCGATCAAGCATGGACCCTGGATCCTCAGCATCAGCTATGGCAGTACGTATGGAGAATAAGCAGAAGGAAAACAGAAAGTTACTTCACTCAGGTAGAAAGTGCTATGATATACACAAGAGCTCACAGAGCTCTGCGATTTTTTTTAAAAAAGTAACATTAGTAGGCAGCAAAGACATGCAAAACTGTAATAAAACCTTTTGCTGTTTGAAAAGCTCTGAAAATAACAAATGACAGGGCTGCTAAGGACCATAAAAGATAACGGGGTGGAAGTAAACATTTCAGAATTGTTAGGACAAGAAAGGGAGGAGATAGTAAGAAGATGGCTCTGAAAAGGAAAAGGAAAGAACGAAAGAAAAAAAATGGTAAGCGAGCCCAGGTCACCTTTTTCCATAAGGAGGCAAAAAGCAAAGCAGCAAAGCAGACTTGTGCTCAGGGAATTACTAATGTCATGAAGGTCGGCCTTTAAACAGATCCTTTTTTTTTTTTTTTTGATTGAGATACGTCTCTCTACATCTCCCCTTAAAAAAACCCAACAAACCAAACAACAATAACAAATTCTTTTGCCTCCTGTTTATTTCCATGCGCATATTGCATGTCAAAGTTTCATCCAGCTATGTGAATGGAAAAGACCTGCGTCAGTTGAACGCTGCTGTGCCAAACAAACGCAGTAGCTAATGTATGCTGGTTCAGTACAGCTCTCCTCTGTGCTGCATCTGCGGCTTTGGATGTTCAAAATCCACCGGGTACAACGGAGTTGAGGCATGCAAAGCTAAGATGAACCCTCATGCTGCCTTCTCTATCAGTGCTTGTCACACAGATGTTAGGAGGGATCTAAGGAGCAGAAGTTTCTTTCCTGCTTGTAGTGACAACTGCTTGGACAGCATTGCACAGTGCCCACTAAAAGATCTGTTATCATAAATGATGATCAGGCCTTTTTGAACAGGTTCTTCCAACCAGGAAGTAGGGAGATAATTGCATCTTTCTTCGTTGTGCAAATACAGTGCTTCCACAGCCCAAGAAATAAAAGGATTTCTAGGATGACTACATCACCCAAGTCTACCTCTGAAGACTAACCAAAGGCCATAGCATGGACGCCTTAGATCAGCTGACCAATTGGCCTTACTCCAGTCCAGTATGTCTTCTGTACCAAAAGACCAGACTACCAAATTCTCAGTCTCACAGGTGAACTGGCCTTGTCTTTTTAAGTGGTGTTTCCATGCTTTTGTAGAGAGGAGGGAGCAATTTCCTGCTCTCTGGAGGATCACCACTTTCTTCCTCTGCCTACAAATACCCGAGTCACCCCATAAGGACTTGTTTTGGTGGGAAGCCAGAGAAAGGAAAGCTCGGTGGAGGAACTTTCTTCCAGAAGAGGTGGGGGGGATTAGGATGGCAGGATGCACAGCAACATTGGACGCTCGTGCATGTGCTCATTGAGTTGTCAGTGATTATGAAGCATTCTGTGAAAGAATGGCATTAAAAGGCTCAATTGCTGCCCTCACTTCATGGTACGTGCTTTGAGTGCCTCTGGATTAAGCAATGCCGTGGCGCAGTCCCCCTGCTCAGCCACACCACAAATTCCAACACATGCAGCTGGATGCAAGGATGCAATCCCATGAAACAGACTGTATTGCAACTCAGGATAGATACCTGAATATATGTGTCTACTATCCCAGATCATCCTTAGTTGAAACAAAAGTTCCTGCTTTTTGCAGTCCTCACAGAAAATGGTCCTCTTTTTATGACAACAAATAAAACCAACATGTCAACATAAATAATAGCATTCTTGAATTTTAGCCACTAAACGATTATGAATTTCATTTACAGCATCTCTATGAAACAAAAAACATTTATTTGGAGAAAGCAAATAGAGTTTTAAGAGCTTCTGTCTTGTCGTGGATGGAAACAAAACACTTCCTAAGCATCTGTATCCTTGCTCACCCATTTTGCTCAGACAGCTTCGGTGCTCAGACACTCCTGTACTGCCCTCTCCTGTTCCATCCTCAGCCTGCTGGTTTTGAACAGAAAATTAGCAGCCAGACAACCAAGCAAGTGACAACTTGTTATTTTTTTTCCTATAAGATAGGAAAAAGCTAAATTTTAATGTCAGTTGTCAGAATTAATCTAGCTTTGATTTCACGACGATAAGAAAGGACAGAAACTTAAAATGTGTGCGGCAGGTAATACAGCACTGACTGTACCAAAGTCTGAACAGAAACTGCTTGACTGGGAAACAAGCTGTTGTGGTTTAGCCCTGCCTGGGACCAAACTACGCAGTCTCTCTCCCACTCTGCCAACACTCTGAGGGAATAGGGAGAGATAATATAAGAAAAAAAAGGCTTGCGATTTGAGATAAGAACGGGGAGAGATCCTTAAAGTTACTGTTATGGGCAAAACAGACTCAACTTGGGGAAAACTATTTGTTTCTTATTAAAATCAAAGCAGGATAATCAGAAAGCTAACGAGATAACTTCCCCCCACCCCTCCCTTTTCCCAGGCTTAACATTATCTCTACCACCTTCCCCCGCCCCGAGCGGCACAGGGAGGGGGAAGAGGGAATGGGGGTTATGGTCAGTTCATCACACGTTGCTTTACTCCGCTCCTTCCTCTTTGGGGGAAGAACTCCTCACATTCCTCCCCTGCTTCATTGTGGGGTCCCTCCCATGGGCTACAGTCCTTCATGAAATGGATCCAACATGGGTTGTTTTTCCACAGAGTGCAGTCCCTTCAGAATGGCTGCCAGGGCCACAGCCCCCTTCAGGTGGATGCCCGGGTACAGGGTCCTCCATGGGCTGCAGGTGGATCTCTGCTCCTCTGTGGACCTCCATGGGCTGCAGGGGGACAACCTGCTCCACCATGGTCATCACCACAGGCTACACAGGCACCAACACACCTTCCCTGACATCACAGGGCATGCTGTCAAATTTGTCATGCTCAAAATAGTGGCCCTCTAGTGAGAAACACACACAAGAATAAACCTTCTTGGGCTGTTCTTGCAAATGACAGCTGTCATTAAAAAGCTTTTTGGTATTCTAGGGAGAAGACCAAAACCTGCTCAAACAGGGTCTGTTGTTGCACATCCTCCCACCTCCGAGCCACAGAAATTAATTTGCAGGGTCTCCAGCTGCAAATCACTTTTAGTAACTTCTTCAGGTTAATGTCAATAGGAATTCAGAGGATCTATTCTAAATGCAGATTTTGTAGTTATTAATGGCCAAAAGATGTTGATTCTTTACTACAGGAAGACTAACCTGAATTAGCAACTCCTTTTCAGAGGAAGAAAGACACTGGTTTTGTCACTCGAGGACTGAAATCCTGAGCGCCTCCCAAATTCCCCTCTTCTTTCCTAATGCACACAGTGACCTCTGCTGTCTTGGGAAACTCAGTCTGCTCAAAAACCTAGCAAGAACTCCCCAGCCCTCTCCCGCTTCATCCATCTCCTGTCCAACTCTGTGAAAAAAAAAGCTGTATACATTTCTCTTATTGCTTTTTATGTTAAGAGAAACAGAGAAATCCTTCCTGATGTCTGTCTGTCCCAGCTGCAGAAAATCTATCAGAAACTCTGGCCTGGGTGGGTATCACCAGCACGTCTCAGAGGTGGTTATGTTGTCCTGAATGCTTTTGTTCAAAGAGTGAGTGTGTTGATCTGAAGGCTCCTTAAATAAAGCAATGATTCACTTACTCTCTTATAATAGTGATTTTTTTTTGTTTTAATCAACTGCAACCATGTCAACAGCTTCTCACAGCGGAGGAAGAACTGGTATCCATTTAAATCCATTCTGGGAATCATAAACAGCTTGTTGACAGAGGTCACATCCCCAGGGGAGCTCACAGTTGATTAGTTCTCCTTCACAGAGCTTTTGCAAGCAGTGTGACTTGCGCTTCAGGAGAGGATTTAAGACAGAGATGTGCTGAACTAACCAGAAACAATTTGAGGAGATTGTGTTGTGTCTGCCAAGATGCCTAAATAAATGGGAAATGAAAATAGCCATGAATTTTGAACCCAGCTTTGCTACTTTTGCTGTGTGCTGTGTGTCTGCGCTTTTGATCTGTCAGCTATTGTTCCCTACACTGTGTTATACTGAATTCACAGCTTCTACCTCAACAAAAATACCTCTTAGACAAGAATATAAGAATGCTTCCCATCACATTACTAGATTTGAACTCCAAAAGTGCAAGAAGGGGGGAGATTTTTAGTACACTTGAGATACAAACCTACTGGAAATACAAATTCTGTAGGTCTGCTGTATGTATTCCCTTCCCCCGTCCATTTTCTTGCCTAAGCTCCTTCTTAATTTCCTTTGCAGTTATTTCAATTGTACAGTATTGTTTGAATTGAACAGTTATTTAGTAACTGTTGTTTTCTAGTCACTCTATGCTTGCAAAACTTGGGATAAAGAAACAAAATGAATGATAACATGCAAGACAGTCAAAATAAATAAAAAGCCTAACATAATCTATAACATGAATGCTCTGTTGCTTTAAACGGATGAGTCAAATATTCTAAATTCACTATTTTCCATGGCTGTTTATGCCTAGCTGGTGTTTGTTACTGCTACAAGACAATGTCCCTATCAATTATATTTTATACCTTCACCTATATCATTCTGAGTTATTGCCATTTATCTTTTAAATTCCAGTTCTCTAACCTCCACTCCATAGGTTCTGCCCCCGAGATACATTTCAAAGTTTATCCCACTGCTGAACTTTGACATAGAAGGCAATTCCTGCTTGGCACACAATATTTAGGGCTCTCCAACTGCTGTTCTAAAGCATCTTATTAGGCAGAAACAAATATCAGAACTCTGAATAGAGGATATTTTCCAACTCTTTAGCCTTAAGTTTCCTATAAATGTTATCACACACCCTGAAAGAGTATTTCCGCTTGTCTAGTATTTATTTATGTACATATACACAAGTATCAAACAGGCTCCATATAACACCTTCTGAACTTTGATTTCTTACTATTCTAATGTCTGCAAGTGCATGCATGTAGATAAATAAAGCTGAGAAACTGAGTTATTATTGAACAATGAGGTTTCACCCAATGTTATAAAAGCTGATATTTCTTAACATTAGTGTAAAATATATCAATGTCTTAAGATTTTAATGGCTGTGCCATTAATGACAGCAAAGAAGAAATGTTGCCATTTTGTGGACTTTCCCCATGACCAGTGTAATAGCAGTGAAATATTTTACTTAAAGAGAATTTCCTTTAATACTTCCACAACCATACATTGTTTAGCAAAAAGCGCAGACTAAGACCCCAGTGCACAACACAGAAAGTGGTAGGAAAGGCAAACCTCAATCCTGCTGCCTTTAGTAAGACTCTATGTGAGTACCTGAGCTACCCCGTAACCATATCAGGTTTTCCTGGTTTCCCATATCAGGTCCTAGTTCAAGTCAGCGCATCATGCTTTTAATGACACCAGGGTCTGGATAGTAAAAAGTTTTACCATGTAATGAACCTTTACTTCTGTGAAATGTGATGTTTCATTATGGCTCGACCAACCAGTGACAGCTCTAGTTGAAGATGGCCAGTTACAAGCAAAAGTCCTTCTTCAGTTTCTCATAATTCTGTCAAAAAAGTATCTTCTTTATTCAATTTCTCCTCAGAAAATGGATATGCTTAAAAGGAGGGAGTAAAAATAGTTCACCTGCTTCTAAGAACATACTGAAGAGAAATTCCTTGCCATTTTAAATATTTTCAGCAGCTCTCTTGCTTATCTTTGCTTTAACACCTAGAAGTAGCTGGGAAGCTTAAATCCAGGTTTGAGATTAGGTAGGTATATATTTTACTGTGTCTGGTCAACATCCGTTTTGATAACAGTCATGTCTTAACTGTTTTTAAAACATACAGCTGTAGCTTGTGAGTAATGGCACCTTGGACATTTAGGGGCAGCTCAGATATCCCAGAACTGTTTGAAGCCTGAATCACCACATCCAGCTCCTACCTGAGGTTATTTCTACTGTTTGTACACAGCTTGGAGAATCTGAGGCAGGTAGCAATGATGTGACCTGTGCCAGACTCCACAGAAAATTCACAGCAGCCCGCTGAGAATATGCAACTCTCACGTCCATGCAGCAGCCCGGCTGCAGGCTGACTGTCCCCGGAGGAGCAACGCCAACTTGGTACCCACCTCGCCCCGCTGAGTGCTAGGCACAATGAGACTTCCTTGGACAGGAGAAATTTATATTCCTGTGGCTACCTTCTGCCAGCGAGTAGCAAGGAGGAGGCAGGGGCAGAGAAGTGAACTCTGATAGCACATGGGGGCATAAAGCCCCAGCCACAAATGAGAACGGTTCAATTCCTGCAGATCTTGTAAAGAATGGAAGAAAGTGTCTTAAATGTCAGCAAAGGGAGCGCAATTTCTGCCTGCACCAACCAAGGGTCCAGAGGAGATGAGTGGCTTCTGCTGCCAAGCCCCATTTCCATCCCCACGGAAAGCAGAGACAATGTTGTGCTGCCTAGATGTTGCTAGATGTAGGCATGCAACACACACCAAGACCTTCTGCTCTGCTCAGGGAAGGTTCTACCTTTCCCAAAAGGCAACTGGAAAAGCGAAAAAAAAAAAAAGACGACTGACTAACTGAGCCCAGCTCAGAGTTAGATTTGTGAATTATTACATTTCTGACCCCCGCAGCAATGCAAATCCTAGAATGTGCCAAGAACAAATTAGGCTGTCTGCAGTTGGGATGTCTCCTCAGAAAAAAGGCTTTTTTCTAGACATAAGAAACAAGCAGCTTTGCCAATGCTGGAGAACACACAGATAAAGATTCCCTCCTGAAAGTCTCATTTGGAAAATTCAGGGCTTTATCAGAATTAAGATATTACTTTTTTTTTTTTTTCCCCCAAAGTAACTACACAACAAAAATAACAAATTGACTTTCCACTGAGTTCATGGCTTTACAGGTCCATCGCTGTGTGTCAAACACATGCTCCTGGGGGCTCCACAATGCTTTAAAACAAGAGGAGCTCCTACCTCCACTGCGCTCAGGTGCTGGTGGGCCCTGGCTGAAGAAAGCAATTTTAATGTCATACTCAAGTATCCTGCTAATTTTCCAGTATCACTTCGTCTGCCAGATACAACTTTCCTTTCTTTTTCCAGGGCAAAATGAGATATATGTAAACAGAGAACATGGGAAGTGAGCTTTCTTTCCAAAAGCAGTTCTTCAGCAGAATGAATCAGAGGCAAAATATTAAGTCCCAGAAGCCATTTCTCGCAGAGCTGCTGGGACATCCTTCAGAAGGGGGATGAATCAAGTTTTTTGAAAATATACCTCTCTCTAAAACACTAATCAAAGAACTTATCTTCAGTGTAGAATTAATTTGAGCCAAAACAAAAATTTCATCTCTAACTAGACTTCCAGCCATAAAGATAAAACATTCATTCAAAAGTGATGGTGCTTTTAACTTGCATGATTTGTCTCAAGCTATAATGAAGAGGCAAAATATTTAGCTTGATCAACTTAATCTCTCTGTCCTGCTCTACAGTCACATTATTGATCCCCTCATTCTTTTGTGGAGCCCTGGTATAATTTTGCAGGATGGCTGTTCTTGAGTAAGCCGTGCTACGCTGGGGGAGGTTCACTTGAGCACAGATAACTCAAGTTAATTCAGCTGTCAAAATACAGCCGAAGAAATCCGAGAGCAGTGGTGCAATTTCCTAATATTATCTTCCTCACTCATGTTTCATTTACCCCTGGGACAGTAATTGAGTAGCTACTTGGTGTAAACCCTTTGCTCCGCAGTCCAAATGGGAGAGAAGTGGCAAAGGCAATCAGTAACATCACACTTCAGCATGTCTGGAGAAATTGAGGCACACTCACATTCAATGCCTGTGGCTATTTTTGGTACCCTGCTCGTGTCTTTTTTTTTATTTCCTAATTTGTAACCAGTTAGTAATCTACAAGTGCATTTTCTATACCGATCCATGACTGTTTAGTTTATGTAAAAGCCTTGGGTGACGGTTGTTGATGAAATGCAAGTTTATTATCTGGAGGGTCTCAGCCACAGAGCTGATTGCTGGTACCTTCTTTACTCTCATCGCTGAGCATTTCTGCATCAGAGTTAATTTTGCAAAAGCCATGTTGACTCTTCTCTCCAGCATGACTGATGCAGCTACCAGTTCATTAGCTCTGTTGTCTGTTACGGAATCTTACACCTCTGAAGCACAGCAACATTGATAGAAACTGCTGAGGTCTAAATACAATCAAAATTTTCCTTGAGTATTATGTTTTAACATCTGATGAAGAAAAATTTTGAAGAGATTTTGCTTATGAGCTAGTAATTTATAAAAGAAATAGTAGTGTGCTTTGGAGAAATGTTCAGTTAAAGACTAACTTTATCAAAAATGGAGTAAGAAAAAAAGATGTATAAATCTGATAGTTCAGATTAATCTGAGGAACACAAAAAATGATTGTATTATTTAGCACAGTGAGAAAGAAATAATCTTGGAGAAAGGATTTGCTTCTACCTAAGATACAAAGGATATAACTTTTTTAAGCCTTCCATTTTACCTGAAACAGGCAGTCATTGACTGCAGGTAAATGGTATCCTTCACTTAATTACACATTCCTCCAAACTCTCTGTAATTAAATAAATAACATTAGGGCTTTACTTAGTTTAATGCTGGTGGAGAATTGCCTGCACAATTTTATTAGTCTGGATTATTCAGTTATTTCTGAATTAGCATTCAGAAATTAAGAAAAAGACTTCAAAAATCCATGAGCAATTTTAAATTTTGAATTCTTTCCATTGGCCTTGGATCTTGGGTTCACGTTTCCAGCCTCTCTCCTGCAGCCACAAAGGATAGCAACATATTTTTTTTCCAAATGAGATTCTCAGGTAATAGCCCAAACCCAGCAGCTAGAGTTTAAAGTGAAAGATGAAAACCTGCCAGACTTGGACAAGTGGTTGGACGAGTGATGAACGAGGGAAGAATCGCAAAGAACCCTGACTCTGCCCACACCAGCACCAAGTGGGCACCAGGCTCTTTTCTCCCAACAGCCAGGACCTGAGGAAGGCAGATAGAAACAAGTCTTATTTTCATGCCCAGGATCTTCCTTAACCAAATGAATTCTTCCCACATACCACTTTTAGTTCGTCTTGTTCCTCATCCTCTTTGCGAAAGGTAGGGAGTGGATGTCAGAGCACCAGGGCTGCTTCTGCTTAGTGAAGGCTGTCCCAGCAGCTGAATGTTATTTGTGTCCACACATGCCCTTCATTCACACTTGCACTGAAGCAAAACCACCTTGCAGTTCCTGCTGTGCACTGTGCAAGGTTTCACAGGTCACGGCCAACGTGTCCTCCTCATACATTCAAGAGAAAAAGCCCCCACGACTTTTACAGTAAGTAAGACGATCTCTTTCCTCTGAGAGTGGCAAGTCTGCAGCTATTCAATTCCACCCAATAAATGGGAACCATATGACCAGAAGGCGAGGGAAAGTGCAGCTAGTTTACGCTGCAGCCTTTCCACCAAACACCTCTCCAATCCTTGCATGGGGGAAGCTTCGTCTGCGAATGTCAGACCTGTTCATGGCTTGGGATGGTGCCAGAACAGATGTGGCCCCTTTTGTAGGTCCCAGCACAGTTGTCAAGTCTCTCTTTTATTCCATCATTTCCCCCCTCCTCTTTTCTGTACCTTGCATATTTATTTTCCTTCTCAGCCTTTCCTAAAGTTGTACTTTTCTTCTCTCTGTGGATTTTGCCAGTTCTCCCAGTGCTGGTTCCTAATCAAGATTAGGGCATCTGTGCTCCTCCACTTCAAGGAGTGCCAGTCACAGCTGTCATTGCTCATTAGGGAAACCGCACCTTTTAGGGGGGCCTAATCCCAACCAGAAGCTAGAGCCCAGCACCGCCTTTGTAATGCTTGAGCTGCAAACATCCTGGAAACTAGCCACTAGCCCGGGAGATGCACCTCTGATCTGTCACACAACAATGATAGGAGGGAAAGGAGGTGGAGAGAACCTTTTTCAGGAGCTGACTTTGAGAGAGATGCCCTACGATACATCTACTAAAGTACATAGACTAACTTGCAGAGCTGTTAACATAAATACAATGGGAGATGCTATGCCTGGAGTTCAGACTTCAACTGTTTGCACGCAGTGTTCTGAAATGTAGGTAACACCCAAACAGCTCTAAATTATTGACCTAGGGAAGGTGGGATGGTGTATGAAGGGACACGCTGTGCTTTATATGCCTTTTCTGTTATTCTTCTTTAATCCTCTACAGAAAACAGATTGCCAGGCTAGCTAAGTCTTTGTTCCTACCCAGTACAACTGTGCTGGTATTGTTAGTTAATTTTCAGTTGCCTTTACAACTGCAGCTGGCAAGATGCAGAGCTGTATGCCTGGAACTGCTGTTACGTGTACAGTGGGATCCTGCCTCCATCAAAAGGTGCCATTGACTGAGCCGGGCACTGCCCAGGAACTGGAGATGAAACGTGCCTCTCCTGTCAAGCTCACTTACGCAGGCAGAGACATCCTCTACATAAGGAATCTGTAGGCCATTGTCTTTCCCAATTTGCATGGTTGTCATCTTTCCTGTTGTGTTTTCATACACTTGTCCTCACGAGACAAAAGGTCTGCTCTCGCTTCTCCTGAAGTCAGTGGGAACTCTGCCATCAGTTCCAGCGGTAGCTGGATCGGGGCCAAAATGTTAGCCACTCCGCTTCCCCTTAAGTCATTCCCGAACAATACTTCTTTGATTACATATCAAGCCTGAGGGGTCTTAGTTATCTTCTAACCCTCTCCTTTATATCTCCATATCTATGGATTCCATAGTGTAGGCAGGAACTGTTTGAACAGAAAGGCCTTAATCATCAAAAGTACTTTTCTTCCCCAGCCATGTTTTTTTCTCAAAGGGAGTTTGTTGCTAATTCCTTGGGGAATGAGATGGAGAAAAATGAAAAGGAAATGACACAGGTTTAAAGTGAAGCTAAACAAAAAAAAAAAACCCTCAACCCCACAGAAAGATAGTTTCTGACATTTGAGAACTAATGCACTGATAATCAAACTCACCAGGAGAAAAAAAACCCTGCTCACACTGAAAATGCTGACTTTTAAAATTATATTGGATGCAAATATGATACAAGCCACAAGGGTAAACTTTGATAGGTTTTCAAATAGGTTCACAATAGAGGGCAGTAAATAACAAAAAAGGGAAATCCTATTTATTTAGGTAACTGCACAGTCTAACAAGTCCAAAATAGCTTGAATTGATTCTGAGTATCTTCCTAGACTTCTAAATGGTAATTGTGTTCCCCTTTAATTAGAGACTCTGATAGTTATACTCTTCCATAAAGAGAAGCCACACTTAGATATTTAGTTTTCAGCCACAGAGGGAAACACCACACCGCCGTGTATGGTTATGCCTTAGAGATGCCACTTGGTAAAGGATGAAATAGCTACAGGAGACAATCAGTCTGACTCAGAAGACCAAAACAGGACTCCATCCAACTTGTGTCCTGAAAATAACATCCCTGCAACTAGAGAACTTTGGCAATGAAGTTAGTATTATTCACAAAAACACAGGGAAAAACAACTCTTCTGCAAAGCTGAAGATCTATTCTACAAATTGAAGATTGATCAGAGGGCTGGAGCACCTCTCCTATGAGGACAGGCTGAGAGAGGTGGGGCTGTTCAGCCTGGAGAAGAGAAGCCTCCAGGGAGACCTGATAGCACCCTTGCAGTATCTAAAGGGGGCCTACAGGAAAGACGGGGAGAAACTGTTCAGTAGGGCATGTTGTAATAAAATGAGGGGCAATGGTTTTAAAATAGAGGGAGGTAGATTCAGATTAGATATTAGGAAAAAATTGAGGGTGGTGTAGCACTGCAACAGGTTGCCCAGAGAGGTGGGGGATGCCCCATCTCTGGAAACGTTCAAGGCCAGGTTGGATGAGGCTCTGAGCAACCTGATCTCGTTGGAGATGTCCCTGCTCCTTGCAGGGGGGTTGGACTACATGACCTTTAAAGGTCCCTTCGAACCCAAACTATTCTATGATTCTATGAAATTGGACATAGAGCTGATTTCCATATACTTAAGGGGAAATATATTCACCATCCACATAGGACAGATGAGAATTTCTTTTTGGTTTTGCAAAATGTGCAAGCAGTGAAGACAATGTGACAGCCATGCCATGCAATACACAGCTCCTCAAAAGGCTGGGTATTCCAAGAGAAGAGAAAGTACTATCAGAAAGTGGCACTCTTCTACCACTTCCACCAATTTACTCTTCCACCAAACAGCAGGTGAATAAATGAGCAAATACATTCAATATAAAATACATGAACAAATAAATTAAATATTAAATATGCACATAATATTACCAGGTTGTCTGACTGAATTAGAAAGTGGCTGTAGTCTAGGTCCTGCCAACACATCATATTTTATCAGTCTTCTCTCATGAGATATTCTTAGGGTGACTTGTAGGTGACTATACTGATTTGGGCCACTAATACTTTGTTGAAGAATTTTGTAAAGCGTAATATTTGGGCTACTATAAAAGATCATGACTGAACAATGTCAAAATACTCTTTAATTATTTCATAGCAAAAAAACATACAGATCTTATTAAATATGTGCTGCACTGCTAGACGGTAGCATTTGATAACATTTCACAACATACTTCAGTGGAAAAGGAGGTAAAGTATGCTAGTTGGCAAAGCGCAACAGCACGTTCCAAACGAGGGACCAGCAGGTTATGTTTCTATATGGCAAACAAAGTCTGGGATTTAACTTTCACATTGTAGGCATGTTTTAGGAACGCCACTGGCATGTCCAACCTGACCCTGTTGTAAGATTTCACTGTGATATGCAGGATTGGAAGGTAAGGATGTAAAGAAAAACCAAGCAATCCAGATTCTAAAAATGACTGTGAAAGAAAATAACTGTCTACACAGAGATGGCTGAGGCCACACAAGGACATCCAGGAGCTGGATTTGGGATATTTTTTTCTTCAACGTTCACTTTGCTACTTTGCTACCCTATAAAAACAAGTTTTTAAAGTAACTCCTCAGTAAGGTTGTGGGAGCTTTTTTTTTCCTAAGTGACATTCACTGAAACAGATCCATTGAGGGGATTTTCAGATCATTGGTCTCCCTAATAGTTGCTATGAAGATGGGGAGCCGTAAACATGAATGTGTGCAAGCTCACTGGTTTGATGTATGTCGAGAAGAATGTGAATGCCCAAAGAGCAGTAGTAAATCCTACCTACCCATAATCACCTGGCAACATGGCAATACATCTCAGATGGGGCTTCTATGTCAGACTAAAATATGCGTCAGTGCAGAAAAGGCTCTGAGATGAACTACGTGAAGATGACCCCGCACTTCATGCTGAGATCAGTTGTGTGCCAGCACTGCAGATCTGGTGGTGGAACAGGGCTTGCGACCACGGACAGCCAGGAAGGGTGGATTTATTACTCAAGCCCTCTGTGCGCAGCTGGGTTTGTGCCTGCATGCGTTCCACGCAAAGGGCGTCACGTGAAACAGCGGATTAGCTACGGGACTGCACAAAACCAGCTCCTGAGCGCTAATCCCAGTTGTGCTGTTAACACACTGGGTGGCCTTGGGCAAGTCTATCGGCTTGTCTCTGAATTTCCATATCTGGGAGAAAAAAAGACCGCTTCATGGAGGCACTGTGTGTGCTACGCAACTGGTGTTTTTACAGCACATTTTAAAATATCATGCACCTGATTTGCCTACTGCCAGATCTCTTTCATATGAGTTCAAATAAAGAAAGGCCTAACATATGATCTGTGCTTATTCAAGGCCACTGGAAACTAGTCAGAGTGGTGTAAAAGGACTTACATGGGAATAAAAAAATGAGAGTCCCATTCAACGTGTGATCCCTCGAGGCACATTTACCAACCATACCACCACGTTTCACTGCGTCTTATCAAGGCTTAGAAATAATGAGCTGGGTTGGTTACTAGAAAGCATTTCTTTCCACAGCCGTTCTAAAACAGATTTGTATCTGGATAAGGAGGTATGTAAATTTGGCTCATCTAATAATTGTGAAAGCTGAGCTATGAATAACCCTGAACGAAGCCAGGTGGATTGCAGGCTTAGCTACAGGACTTCCAAACCAGCTAGGGCAAGAAGCATCAGCCCTGCGGAAACCTGGCACTTCTGCTGATGCTGACTGAAAAGACTGCAACAATAAGGCTTATTTCTCTGCTTGCTTATTCAATGTTTACCCATTTCTCTCCAAAGGCAAAAAATAAATGATGAAAGCAAAGGGTAAAGCCCTTCTTGCAACAACTCTTATATATTAATTTTATATTATATGATATATTAACCACATGACCAGGAATTTGAGACATACTCCTGTAAAGGATGCTGTGGCACTAAATGCAAAGGCTGGTTTCAGACATCAGAATATGATTGGGCCTTCTTTTATTCCAACAGGAATTATTTTTTCCACATCCATATTTCATTTTGATTCATAACCGCTAGTTTAAGCCACATGTCAATAAGCACGCTATCTTTCAAATTCCTTCGCTTTCCCCCTCTTTCAAACTGGATATACCAGTGTGCCAGATTTACTATTAGAAAAATCCCAGCATGACTACATTATTACTTAATTAACCAAGGCCTAACGTATGATTAAGGCATCTGGGAATGATATTGTCATCAATCCTGCAAGAAGCCTGTGTATATCAGATGGAGGATTTGCATATGTCAAAAATGAATTTCCTCTGCAGTTCTTCAATTTAATCTTGGGGAAACTCTCAGAATATCTTTAAGAGAATATTCTAATGGAAAGTCTGCATCTAGCTCTAGACCTCTCTCTGATAAACAGTATATAAATTAACTCAAGTATTTACATTGCACTTCTGGAGAAGTTAGCATTTCTGTCCTCAGGCTCCATTTATACTGGCTGTAGTTCAGAAGTCAAAGTCCCAAAACCACTCGAAACACCTTAATGAAAACAAAATTATGGTAAAAATTTTTGGGATGTTTCTAGAAGGAAAACCCATCCTTTCATTCAACAGGAAGACATTTTACTGAAGGTCCAAATGTTTGACTGGTATTTCACGTTTAGAAATTATTTATGATTATTTGCATATATTTTGCCCTAAGATGGACATGGGAAGAGGTGAGAAAGGGGCTATAATTTCACGTTTGCTGTTTTGACAATCAGAACAACTCAGTTTCTGTTACTAGAGCACTATTGCTACAGGCTCCGCTTGCTGTAAAACCTTCATAGTAAATCTCTGTGCACTTTATGAATTTCACTATGACTTTACATTAAAAAAAATTCTCAGATTCCTTTAATAATAATAGCAAAAAGTCCCAGCTTTCCACAGCTGCAGAAGTTTGCTGTCCCTAGAGATCTGCCATGGTACAGCTCTTGCTTCCAATCAAAACAGCGACATAGTGGCTGTGATTTACAGCTTGCAGGGGCTTGATTAGGGAATAGTACACTACTGAGCAAATATTAAACAACTGTACAGAATTTTTAATATGCAAGGCTTCCTATCTTCACCCTCAAAAATAAATTTTAAAAAATCCCCAAACAATTTCCTCCCCAAAAACTAAGAGAAATGGGAATCGATATTTAAGATTTCTCTTCCTCTGCTGTTGAGGTTTCAACCAGCAATGTTCAAGCATAAGTGAGACTGGCTCTTTAAAAAACTTTATCCTTACCATTTTAAATAAAAAACATCTGCACTGTTACAGTAACAGCGCTGCAAAACTTGCACGGTAACAAGGAATAATAATTATAAGGTTTACCATCAGGTTAAAAATGGCTCTCAGGTAAAACTGGGAGAGTTTTTTTTTTAACAGAATTACGAGGAAATAAATACTGAGAGGAAAAATTAAAAAGATTAGAATTTATTTTAAAAACATTTATTTGATATATGAAAGGAAAATTTATATTTCTGTATTCAAGCAAAAAGTCTTGATAGACTACACGTTTTTATTAGCATCGAGAATAACAGCTATTACATGATGCCTTGTTTTCACATTGAATTTGGCCAAGCAGAATGAAATCGGGAACTATGTACAAAATATTTCAGAATTTTGATTTTCTGGGAAAATAAGGCTTAAAACAGTCTACAAGACAATATAAAATTACACACAGTAGGCTGGTCAAGTTTTAATATTAGTTGCCAAGCTGTACTTTTTGGCTCCGAATTTTTGCTGAAGTCTAGCAACTTCATTTTGAGAAAGATAAAACTACTGTATAAGATTTGAGTAGTGAGAAAGTTACCTCAGTTTTCTTCAATAAAATATTGAATTAGAGGAGTATAAAGAGCATGTATTCTACCTGCTAATTTCTATCATTTTATGATATACTTGAGTGGAAGGAGACACCAGCAGTTTAAGGGTCTGCATTTCTCCAAACGCCTGACTTCACACGCATGGTGATTTTTGGGTTTCTGTTTAAAATATTGGTAGCTATGAAAAAAGAAAACCACAGTGATGCTGTAGGGATTCACCACTTGACAGAGATCTTAAGCCACAAATACAAACGGTACATGAAAATTTTATGAGTTACAGGGTCTATCGGAGAAATATTTGCAAAAGTCACTATTCCTTATTTTGCAACATATTTTGCAGGGACATATCTGGTAAAGGAAAAAAATAAAGCAATGTTCCAACTCTGACCTGTAAAGCTAATTCTAAATATACAGCTTAAAACTATTATTATCACATACGTTACACATTAAGTAGAAAGCCTGAGGCTATTTGTCTGTCTACATTTAATTTGATAGTCCATTTCTCCTCCTAAAAAAATAGTTTGCGAACAGTTAGTTATTCCACCTACTTTTGTTCTCTGAAAGCAGAATCCAGGTCTGCAGAATTGTTTCATTTTTTGCAATTTGCAGTCTTCAGCGAAGAAGTTGTTTACTTCCAACACTGTTATACAGTGAAAATGCATCTGCATTTATGGAGTTAATAGTCTTCTTATTAATTTTACCCTGTTTTTTTTTTTTTTTTAATAGAAACCTAATGAAAACCATGTTTATGTGCTCAAAGGCACAGAGGAAATTCATTACTCTGAGGAATAACACACTCCACAACTGAAATGAAAGTAATCTTATTTATGACAGGAAGAGGCCTTCACTAGACTCAACTCCACCACACTTGGACTGATACTGGCTGCATGAAAGAAGCTGCAAATTCAGGAACCAGTTTCAAATGTAAGCCTCATCTCAGCAATAAACACATTTGCAGTTCACTCTCGCAAACATCCAAAATCTGCCGAAGAGGAAGCATCCAACTATTGTATTCACTATAAACAAGTTACAAAAAGGATGCAGCAATAACTTGAAAAGTAGAGATACAGCCTCTCATTTCCTTCCTTCCACCTAGAAATGAGCCGCCCCCTCTGCTCCTCGCTCGGCATCCACCGTGGCGTCCACCTACAGCTACAGCCACCCTGCTTGCTTATCCGATCTGGCACTTTGCATTGGGTTTAAGAGCACTGTTGTGATAACTGAAATATCAGAGTTTATGTACATTTGGGGAGAAGAGACCCCCGCCTGGAGAATCCTTGAGAAGTGGTGGAGGGAGAGGGATGGGACAGGCGCTGCAGGGCTGGGACCTCAGCTTGCTAAAGGGCTCGATGCCCAGAGGCGTACGCGGTACCTCGGACTGCCGGGTAATTCCCTAAGCTGAGAAGGGAAATCAGGAACGACAAAAGATGGTTTGCTGTCCCATTCACCCAGCCCTGTATGTGCACGTGCCCGAATATCTGGCATCCGTGCGCATGTACACATGTGTGCCTGAATTTGAAAGAAAGAGAAAAATCTTCTTGCAGAGTGGTGGCGATGAGAAAATGCCTGAGAAGTTATTGCTACATCTATTTCTGTGCAAGATTGCATCTTTTTCCTGAAGAAAATTAAATCAAAAAGGAGAAATGTTTCTTAGCGCTGTTAAAGCCAAACCCTACATTCATCTCATTTCTACAGACTTCAAAAGAGAGCTTTCATTAATGGAAAGTTGCGATGTACAGCAAACTGGATGGCTCCACATCCGTTTGCAATTTCTATACCTAAATGCACATGTTTTACATTCCTTGGGTTTCTTCCCCGAGATGTCTTGAGTTAAAGAAGGGAAGGAAGGGGAAGCAGCAGCTGTGCCAAGGCTCCCCTCCAGCAGTGAGATCTTTTGCCCACAAGACGGCACTGTATGTTAACAAATGGGACCGTGGTGATATTTTCGGAGGGAATTGCGGGGTTTTTTTCATTCTTGCTGGCTTTCGCTAAGGGCTCAGCACAAGATGCGTGGGTTTCTCCACCGCCATGAAGGACAGCTGCCTTTGTCTGCCTCCAGATGTTTGGCCAGTTGCAGTTTGGATGCTGGACCAGTGAGCGAGATAAGCTCTGGATTTCAGCCTTGCACAAGGAATTAACCGATATTCTTGTACATCTTCCCCTAGAAAGTGACTTTTAACACTAAAGCAAGCTCGATGAATTTGCGGATTTAAAGAAAAACATATTTAGCTCTTCCTTTGCTATATTCCTTTTGCATTCCAGTATGCTTGCATTTGTATAGGAACTTCACTTTTTCCTCTTGTGATCTAAACTCCCTTTCTGCTTCATCCCACAACAAAACAATTAATCCTTTGTTTGCAACATTAGCCAGTTGTCATGGAAATTAATATGATTTCACAAATTTAGAAGTATGAACATTTTTGGGTCACATCTGACCAGAAGACAGTAACATAGATTGCTCATGTCTTTTACAAATCACTTGGTACATACTGAGTGCATCAGAAAAAGATCTTTTGGAAGAATATAAATCTTTTAAAGCAGTTAAAAAAAATGAACCCTTGTCTCAGTCTAAAATGTTTGAACATTCCTCCCAACAGGCAAGCCATTCTTTAAATCATACGCAGCCTTTCATTTGCACAGAAGATTGCTCAATCTTTTTGTCTCGATTTTAACTTGTCAGCTAGGAGAGCAGAATTGAGACTCTCCTCTTCCCTCGACAAATGATCTATTTGCTGACAGAGATGAGCAAGGGAGTGGACAACCTCAACAGCATTTTTCTACAGCAATATTTTATTCCTCCCTTAACATGAACACAGAAAAGCAGGAGCAGCTGCACTGAAGAAATAAGCGATGCTGTTCTCCGTGACATCTATATACCTCAGCTTCTTGGAAAGAACCTGGTATGGGCCAAAATTCTCCATGATGACACAGCTAAAGGCCAGCACGGAGCTATGGTACAAGCAGGGTCACTGCAGGCGTGCAAGATCTACTTTTGGGGAGGATATATACTGAGACTCCTACATGATTCTGGATAAAACACTGTCTGAGCCTCAGGAACAAGATGATGGATAGTGCCAGACGCCCATTTGGGCTGGGGGAGCTGTCAGACTAGCTCCATACGGCCAAAAGATGTTGTACAGAGAGATCTGTCGACATTATCAGAATTGAATTAAGTTGAACTGGCAATAACAAAGAAGATAGTATATGGAACCACTTGCTTTCTAGCTGCTGCCTCCTCTTCCCAAATTAAATTAGCTGCTCCCCTGCCCCAGCAGAAAGCTGCCTGCCCACAGCTCACACATATCGCTTGCCCTTGTCTTTCAGGCACGGAGGGAACCCGATTTTCTGCCTTACATTATTCTCACATCCACCTGAGCAGGCTTGTATTGCAAAAGCATGATCGATGCCAGTGTTCTCTACTCAGACAACATATCATGGAGATGCCGTTTATTCACACCTTTTCAAAGGGTTTTCAATATTATGTTTGCCAACATTTGCAATGCCTAAGCTCTCCCTCTTACAAGCATGACACACCAATTTTAAGCAAGCCAAAATGTTAAAAATGAAGAAAAGCTTGGATGAAAATGTCAGCCTTAGGCTTCACTAAGACCGATAAAAATCCTTAACCTACCCAATGTACAGAGGGAACAATGGGGCAAGTGTCCCCCTGCAACACAGGAAGCCAGGCTCAGTGATAACCACCAGCCAACCCTCCTCACTCAAGGAAGAGAAGTCTAGATTTATTTTAAAATATTCCTCAGATATTCTAGAACCCATTTGATTAATTCTTTTTTCATTAGTATTTCAGGTTATATTAGAAAGTTTGTGGAGCACAGGTATCTGAAAGCCATTATTCCCCTGAAGCATTCACGCTTTCAAGAAGGAGAGCTGGCTCAGCAAACAAGTTCAGCTTTACCACTTGAGCACCCATCTTGGATCTAGGCTCAACGCTGGAGCACAGCCACAGCTTGTAAAATCTGTGCAGCTTTTACTCGCCAAGCTACTACTCCTAGGCAGAAAGAATATCATTTATCTTCACTTTGATGAGTTTCAGTGTTAGCTCATCAAAATTAACCGCCAAGGCACCTGGATTCTGCCGTAATACAGATGCTAAATAAAACCACCAAATTTTAAGCCTACAATGAGACACCTAGATGGAATGAACTGTGTGAACACTAAACGGGATTTAAGTATGCCAAGCTATAATAATATAGTAACACAGTAAATCAGGTATGATGAAGAATGTCTGAATCTACACAAAGAGAAATGTGAGGGTGGATTCTTTCACCCAGCAAGGTTATGCTTTCATTCAGTAAGATTATCCTACAGGAAGCGATCGGAGGAAAACGTGCTAAATCTGTAGAAGAAAGATAACTGAGGAGCTTCACTTCACCCTGCGTTAGCTGCCCAGATCCTTTGGCACAAAGAGAGGGATGATCCAAGCAGCAGGATTTTGGAAAGGTGGGTGCTGTGAAAGAGCCTTTTCTTAATCTGTAGCTAGTTGCACTGAAATAAAAATGTACAGACCAGGGTCCCTGAAACACTCCCTTGCAACAGCCCAGCTGACTACAGCTCGCAAATGCTTTGGGGTTCATGGGTTTCCTTCTTTGTGCCTTTCCCAAACGCAGAGCAGCCCAACGGTGATGCCAACTACAAGTTACTGGCACCCTTTCAGATCCCGCTCAACCCCTCCATTAACTGAAAAACAGTCAACCTTACAGCTAATAATTTGCATCCTACTATTTTCTTTATGTTTAAATATGTGTTTCCTGAAAACAGATCTCTGCATTATCTGTACTGAAGATCATATGTAAACTCTTGAAGAATAGTCAGGAAATACAGCACAGCTCATGCCAGTCTGACCTTACTTATTACTAAGTATGTAGAGCATACGTTCATACATAACTCTGGGATTGTACTTGTACAATCAAATTAACCTTTGGACTGCTAGTGTTTGGTTGTAATTTACTGAATCTAGTTTCCAACTGCATATACAGCGCTGCTAATAGTACAGAAGTAACTATCCCATAAAAATTGTGAGGACTGATAACAAGGCTGATAACAGAGCAGAATGTTTCGCTTCCACTACAGAAATATAATTAACTATCATTGCATACCCATTATCAGTTGTGTCTGCATCAAGGAAAAATGCTCTTATTTGCAGCCTTTGCTGAAACTCAGCCTTGAAATATTTGGATGGAGGTGGAAGAGATGAAGCGGCAAAGGCAGGGGGAGGAAGAGACAAGTCAGTAACTTTCCCCAGACATTGATTTAATTTAAAAGGGTAGTAGCTTTTTTCAAGTAGCTGGGCCACAGCATTGTTCCTGCATTGCCCGCATTAGTTCCACCCCATTGCTAATTACTGCTTGAATGCAACATGCTGCGTGGAGGCTAAAGAGGTCAGTCTCCGAAGCCTCCCCCGACTGACACCATCTTGCTGAGCAAGTGGGAGAGCCGCTCTTCCCACACCTCCGATGAGGGATGATGGAGTGCGCCTGTCAGGCCAGGCAGGAGCGATGTGCCTTCACCCAACCCACACCCACTGCGACAGGACTCGACAAGGGCCTTCCCCACCGTATGTGAGCGCTGACAGCATGCCTACTACGAGGAGACACTGTTAGCTGTTCCCAGCTCGCCTGTTTGCTTTGGGCAGCCATCTCTACCGATGGTGCCTAGACGCTAAACCAACAAGTGGGATCTGCGCTGTTTCCTCACATCCACAGAGCAACAGACGTTGCACAGACTTTCGGCAGGCAAGGCAGATGGGTGTGACAATCCTTGCGTGGTACTGTTTCCATTTTCCTGTGGGTACTCATGATGTGTGAATAACCACTTCTCTCCACATGCAGTCTCATTTTCTTCTGTGACCAGTGAGTCTGAATTCCAACCTCAAAAAAAGCAAAATGTCTCTTTGCTGATGAAGAAATGATAGAGGTAATGGAACAACAACTGTTAATGCTGTTTCTTTTCAGCTTTCACAAATGCTGAGCTGATCTTCCTTTGACACATGCTGTGTTGGCTGACAGGCAGAAGAAAATCTTCCATTTTACAAAATCAACCTACTACTTTATTATAGTTAAGTCTAAATTTAAGAACACTCCACTAGAAGATGCAGAGTTTACTGTAATTAGAAATTACCTTAATATAAACCCTGTGATACTGATAAAACGAAACAATCCTCCATAATCAAGTTCAGCATTTAACTTTAAAACATCAGTGCAAGGAGAGAGAAAATTAAAAAAAAAAAACCTCCAAACTATTTCCCTTTCAGATCATGTTTTTACCTTTTTGACATGTGTTTTGGAATAGCATAAGAATTTATTTCCAAAGCAATGCATCACTGCATGAATGTTCTGATAAGGATGTTGTTTTAATTGCTTGCTATTATGTTAGGAACATATGGCAAACTGAGGTGTGCCCGTAAATATGATCTTCTCAGCACAAAACTGTGAGGGTGCATCTACAGTGACTTGTTCTGAGGAGGACAGCTGTGCTCTGAAGCTCTCAGGAATGCAAGACTCTGCTTCAATTTGTGCTCAGCACAGCTGAAAAAAAGAGCTGCATAATTTGTTTCTCATTTCTTACAGAAAAACAATAAAAGAATGCTCATTGCGTAATATTTTTCTCCTTCCGTAGAAGAAACCTCACACAATAGAGTTCCTTCAAAACTGCAGTTTCTTTCCACTTATGTAAATCATAACAATCTTATATTGCTAAAAGAAAGACCTCATTGCCAAGAGACGCAATGGATAGCCTGCTCTCCTGCAAGGCGTCTTGGCACAGGAGAGACCTAGATAGGAACCAAGCGACACCTCCTGAACAACGGTGCCAAGACGGCAGCTGGAACCCATTACCGAGCAGGACAATCCTGTCCAAACAACCGAATGCCAGGATCTCAGAGTATGAAATAAAGGAGGCTTATAGGACAGTGTCATATCAAAACACGGATCTTCATGTGAGTTTGGGTTTTCTGGTTTAAAAGTTTTGCCGGCTATTGGAAACATTCCTATAATTTTGCTCTTTTGATATTAATGTGAAAGGAGATACTCCCTTGGCAGCTTGGCTCTGGCCTGTGAATGGTCTTCTGGGGAGAAAAAAAAAGAAAAGTAGACTGAAAGTGCTTCACAATAAAAGACGCAAAAAAAGGATAATTTTTAAGCCTAAAGCTAGTAAAAATCTCCTAACACTGCTCAAGAAAAAGAAATCTTATCCCAAGGAAAAACTGTTGTGCATCTCTATTGTGACACGACAGGTTTGCAATCATTTTCAGTAACTATAACTTAGATTTCAACGAGACTAAAGAGAAGTAATTCTGCTCTGAGGAACTTTTTGAACATAACAATTTCACGGCAAGGTCTCACTCCAAACATTTAAGAAAGCTGGAAGATGGGAAATGTGTAGATGAC
The DNA here is from genome assembly GCA_009806455.1 of Tetrax tetrax. NCBI lineage: Eukaryota > Metazoa > Chordata > Aves > Otidiformes > Otididae > Tetrax > Tetrax tetrax. The sequence goes on along the minus strand of WHYT01017413.1, from coordinate 161,802 downwards.
CAGCTACTGCTGGAAAGCAATTCAAAACTTATCGAAGGACAATTTGGAATAGAGACTTCTGTTCCTTCTGTTAGGAAGCAGGACTGAGTAGGGTCTCTGAAATAAGGAAAGAGCACCAGTCAGCTCAAAATGGAGCAGTTTGCCTCTACCTTACGCAGTTCAAAGACACTGGCTTTCTTCTGCAAAGTCCTTCTTATGGTGGTCTTGAAGAACTGCTGAGAAATCACTTGATTAGGCCTCCCCAGGAGCAGTGGGAGCCTGCGAGGAGGATGAGCAGCCGCCCACAGCTGTAAAAGCCATGCCAGAGGGAGGAGAGACAGAGAGCTGCCAGCATCTGCTCAACGGCAGGATGGAATTCAAGCCCCTTTTTGCCACCTTAGGTACTCCTCAAAATAGAACACTCAGATTCCAAACTAACTCTGATTGCCAAGAGACCAACACCTGAAATGTGTTTTGCTCCTTGTTTACGCTGTCTCAGTTTCTGTAAGGCACTTGGATACAGCAGGCTAGGAATATATTTCTATTTAGTAAGAGCACAAAATAAACAACCGCAGATAGAAACCTGCTGTTCTCAGGGTCCGCCAGATACAAGCAGATCCCCATGGCAATTTCCTCAAATCACTCACTGAGTTTGTTACGTTTTCCCCTCTTACTTTTAATAAATTTTGAATCAAATAGCAAAATTACTTTCTCAAATGGACACATATTTACCAAAGGCAGTGCGAGAAGAAGACTTGGGCTATATTTTTTCATTACACAGCTCCGAAAGCAATGATCAGTGAAACCAAACCCCACAAATGGCTGCATTTGGACTATACAGGCAGTGTAAGCTCTGCAGGGCAACCACCAGCTTAGACGCGTATGAATTTTTAAAGACTGCAACAGGAAGCAGCAGAGGAAGGAAGGTGAGGGTGCTGAGGTGAGGAAGGAAGGACAGCCCAGCATGAGAAAGAAAACTACCAGAGTAAATATTCTGGCAGCAGGCTAGTTAGAAATATGGATCTGGCCTTCTAGACACACAGTTTCTAGTGGCAGTAAGATTATGTTGAGCATTTTCTTACTCTTTTGAACTACTTAAGTGATAGAGGGAGAGGAGGCATCGTGGCATCTCCTAGGAGGAAAAGCCCAGCCTGCCCACAGTGGGGAGCGGGGGACACTGCTGCCCTGGCTGTGCCTTTGGGCTGGCTGCAGAACCTGGATCCTGCCACTCAGGGGTCACAAACAGACGTCTCCCACAGGGAATGATGGTGGGACAACTCTCTTGTTCAAGCCTGAATTAAGGCAGTGCAAGAAGAGAGAGACTGAAATCATCACAGAAACACTGAAGGCCAGGTTGGATGGAGCTCTGAGCAACCTGATCTAGTTGAAGATGTCCCTGCTCACTGCTGGAGGCTGGACTGGATGAGCTCTGGATGGTCCCTTCCAACCCAAACTATTCTATGATTCAATTATTTTCTGCAGTGGAAAAAGCTTCCAGGCACAAGAGGGGTTGCACGGCACAGGGGAGGCTGCCCAGGCAGAGATACTGAAAACAGCCTTAAGTGTCTGAGCCTGCTGTCCCAGTGGAGAAGACTGAGAAATCAGAAAAGGAAAATGATTTAGGGGCCCAGAAAAGAGCCAAAAATGACATTTGTCCAGCCTCAGGCAGCTGCCAGATTCTCAAGGTCCTGGGTATAAAAACCAACACAAACTCAGGAAAATAAGGCTTGGACTTTCATGACCTAATGTCTGTGCACAAAACAAGTCTGAGGATCACACTTCGAGACGCAGGGGTATTGGGGAATCAAATATAAACTCAAGATGAGAAACAGGCAAAGGAGGAATATGGCAGTATCAACAATTCCTGGCTTTAATCATCGCACAAGGGCCAAGTCTGGAGCAGCTAAGATATGTGATGACTGCTTGCATTCTCCTTAGGGACAAACTTGGCTCTCAGAGAAATAAGGGGAAAACTACCCCTTGCCTGGGATGGGATGGGATTCGGAGCAGGTCCCAACTATCATATTCCACCAGCAATTTATGGTGCTTAACATGGTTGTACAATAGCTTTCACTCTTCAGATGCTGCTGTTTCCTTTTCCATGAGGGAACTTTTATGTATGCTCTTGTGTCCAATCAGCTTAAAGAATTCACTTTACAAGACTATAATTTCAAAAAACCTTGACTTTATTTTAAGATCTACACTATGAACATACATACTTTCTGTTTGGTGAGACTGAAAATGGCACTTAAGTGACCAACTACTGGCCTTGTCTGTGGCTGATGCAGGGTGATAAGGACAAAGGCTCAGCATGGTCCATGCCTTCGGTGGCTCTGCAGTCGTGCTGTTTTACTTTGCCTGTTTGTAACAAGCCGGGAGTTATATTCCCCGGTGGAGGTGGTGCTCCAACCATAGACCGAAATTAAATTAAAGCGCAAAGCACTGTTTGTTTGTGTCTGGGTCAAGAACTGTTGCAATCAGACCTCACATTTCATGACCATGATCAGAACCAGATCAGTTTACACAGGGGACGTCAAATACACCCAGTGAAATAGTTTGGGGTTTTGTTTCATTCTCCCCCCACAACAAAAATATTTTATTTGATTGCACTGAACAGTTTTTGCAGAGTTTTCATTGAAGGGATTTTCTAGAAATTCAATCTCTTTTGTAAAATAAACCTGCAGGCTAAATCTGAAAATACTCTCCTCCTTTCTGAAAGACTGGTGCGCAAGCTATGACAAAATTCTACTCTGTAGAATGCAGATTTCCAATATATATTCTTCAAGCATTAAAAAAGTCTATGAAATTTAAAAGTAACAAAAGAAATAAAATAACGAAGTACTGGGAAAGCTGTTAGTGTATCCTATACACTTTTTGTCCATTTGATTACAATAGCTGGCTCGTTAATGGTTGCCTTGGGATGCAAAAAAAGGGCAGAAGCTTCTGAGTGCTCAATTCTTTCTGTAAATTTGGTGACACAGCTGTAGTAATTCCCTTACAAATTACAAAAAGACACTAGGATAACTTCCTTCCAGCCTTAACTTGGTACTAAAGCTCCACACTCACCATCTGAGATCTCATATGATTTGTTAATAGACATTTTACAAACTTGGCAAAGGAGAACAGATCAGAAGTACAATCAAATCAGAGTTATACTTAAGGCTATGAATACATATAGTGTATACAATAAGGTTATACATACCAGGTAACCCTTGCACAGTTAGCATACAAACAACTGTAACTCAGTCCTGCTCTTATTTTCTGCTACACTTTTGATAGCACTTAAAGCATTTGCAATCCCAGATGCATTTAAATCTATTTTTAAGGGATGTTTTCCCCACATTCTCATTTCAGGCCATTACCAAAGGGAGTTAAAATTGCTTTTGTTTAAATTTTCAGATTACTTTCAAGGATGGGTATAACTCTGAATTTAATATAGTTTATGATCTTTGATTTGATGATAACTACATCATCCCTGCATTTTTTTATCCTTAAGTCTTTAATTTTTCAACATTCTGTAAACATTTAAAATTTAATAAATGATTAGAAATATCATATATGGTATTTCCATGGATTAAAGATATGCAGTAATAGCCTCATACATATTAGACATCAGGAAAAAAAAATTTAAAATGAAGGTGGTGCAACACTGGCATAGGTTGCCGGGAGAGGTGGTGGATGCCCCATCCCTGGAAACATTCAAGGCCAGGTTGGATGAGGGTCTGAGCAACCTGATCTGGTTGGAGATGTCTCTGCTTCTTGCAGGAGGATGATGTTTAAAGGTCTCTTCCAACTGAAACTATTCTGTGATTCTATATATTTTTATGTGCACATTCACTGCTATATCAAAGCAGATGGTGTGCATCCCCCAACTAAGAAAACCTTATCGTTAGCAAACCATCAGGGGACCTCTGAAATAGTGCAAAACAGCTGAGATCAATGAGCAAATCTGGCCCCTGGTACGTCAGCTGGAAGTTGATTGCAATAGCTGTGGAAGATTGGCATTTACTGAGAGGTCCCCTTCTCACAATGTCTTGGGGCTTTAGGAGTCTGAGTTCCCTGAGTTCCCCCAGAAATGGTGCCTTAATGAGCAGTGAAGCAAAAGCCAACGATGCTATGGGGAGCCTTTCAAGCGCTGATGGGTAAGCTGGTGTACAACACATCAGAGCAACAGCAATCAAGCTGCTTAATTAGTGAGAGACAACTCTTGATGTGAATTATTCCAAATTATTCCTGATTTCTCCAAAACCAGCCTTTCTGCAAGATTGGAAAGTGTGCATTTTAATTGATTAGCTAATTGCAGAATTAGTATTATCAGAGAAGTAGTTCAAATGAGCAGAATTATGGAGCGGGCACAACATTTACTGCACTTGCAAAATGAAGCGGCTCACCTTGAACACAACACAGAACTTGACTTATCATCTTATTACTCACTCTTCATGCATTTCTTTGTCTCTTAAGGACATCAGGAAACTTAGCAATTTGCTTAGTTTGAGGGCTCAGATGGTCTTATAAGAAGATGGAGACTTCCAGTAGATCATGGAGTGCTTAGTTTAGCACTCCACACAGTTCTGCATTTGAAGACGGACATTTTTCTGAAAAAGACCTCTATATGTCTCTGAGGTCTTACCTCTGAGATACCAAAACTGGTTAATATATTGTGCGAAGTGGCTAATGAATAGCTTCAGAGGTCGGACAAATCTCATCTCAAACATTCTGACATGCACACAAAACTTTATTCATACAGCAGAAGCTGCATGGGCCAATGTCACCATCTGACAGCTTCAGGCAAAACTTAGTTGAAGGCAGTTACAGTAAAGGAAACGGCTGCACTGTTGAGAAATATCCAGCTAGTTATGCCTGCACTTCTTAAGTCTGTGCCAAGAATCTTTGCTAATAACTTTACATCTTCAGTTCACTGATTTTTATAATTCCTTTTAGGACTTCAGGCCTCATGACCTACCATAAGACTGCTTCTGCTGTCTACTGGCTACCAAAGTTTCTGCTATGGATGCTTTTCTAACTTGCTGCAGTCAGTTAAGGCTGATGATTAGTAGCATATCATACAGGCCAGGAGTAAAGAAAGAAATTTTGATCCCAAGAAATGTAGTTCCCAAGAATTTGTCATCAGCTTCAGTGGATTCGGGATCTCAATTACTGCTTCCAAGCCTTCTGGAAAAACAAACCAAACCAAACCAAACTCCACAACACACGATCTCATTGTTCTAAAACTTGAAAGGATACAAATTGTAGTCTAGTAAATATCAAATCTTTTTTGAGGTTACTCAACCGCCTTTCATTAAAAGAAAAAAGTAGATACAGGCTAACCTATTATGACAAATTAGGTAAAATAATAATTTTTTCATTTCTGAAGGAATAAAGATACTAAGACTTGCTATGCAAGTCCATAACGTGTACAGTGCATTTTCTAGTGTTTCATAAGTCATTTAACATGTGGTCTTGAAGAAACACATGTACACCAGCTGCACAGAAACAAAAATAAACTTCAGAACTCCGAGGACCCATTTCAAGGTAGCTTTTAGGTCAATCCTCGGCAAACTAAGAGTCTGAATCTGTACAACTTAGTCAACTAAATTCTCCATTATTTCAGCTGATAAGTAACATATCCTGAAAAGTCTCCAACGCAAAGAAACTTGAGTACCTGAGTTGAGGGGAGCAGGGTATCGTGCAGCCAGCTGGGCACTTTTACTTTGATAAAGCAAAATGCTTGTCTGACACGCTCCCTACTCCTAGAATAAAGAGAAATTGGTTGATGGTTCATTGCTCCATGCAATCCTCTCTTCCTACCGGTCTCACCAAAATTATACTTGGCGCAGCCTCAGCGATGAGTCTGGGTAAGCTTCTTGATCCCCACCATCCCCTATCCATGCCTGCTCAGCGAGCTATCGCATGGTGTCACAGTATGATCAAAGTTACACACTTCTCTCTGAATAACGCCCACTACATGCAGCAGCAGCTCTTACGCTTACTTTCTAGTAATGCAACTTTCTAAATTATTGCTCTACAAGTAATATGGCGCAGGTCAATGAAACTCAGCATTTCCAGTTCAGGTAAAGAGATTAACTTTTCAGCATTCATCCAGCACGGCACTGGAAGGAAGATTACAGCGACTTTGTCCAGCCAACAGCGCTGCCAATTCACTGCTGAATATAAAATCACTTCAAGCTGAGGCTGTAAAATGAAGGGAAGGACTGCCAGCTGCAGGAAATCTAGGAAAGAAGGAAATATGTTTTGTACTGTTGAGGTGTAAGGACGAGCTAACACGATGCTGAATTGCTTTGAGAGCGAGGCTGAGTCATGACACAGGTCCAGGGTGCGTTAGGGACAGGGCCAGGGCCAGGCATCACCACAGCCCTCATGGAATCTACAGGCGGATGGATTCATAGAATCATAGAATGGCTAGAGTTGGAAGGGACCTTCAAAGGTCATCTAGTCCAACCCCCCTGCAAGGAGCAGGGACATCCCTGACTAGATTCCTACTATTTAAAATTGCTGAAGCTCAACTAAAGTTAACTCTTAGTTAAGGATAAGCCTAGACTTAAACCATGGACTCAGAAGACATCTGACCATACCAACAGCTCTCATGGCCATCTGAAAATAACGTTTAACATAATTACAAGTGTACAAGAAAGATAAGTTTAAACAGCACTAATAGCCAGGTGTGGAGCTGTTTCCACAAACTTTGATATCCGGTGAACTTTTCCAAACACGTCACATCTCCACTGGACATATGTGACTACATATCACACTACCATCCCGCGCAAAGAATTTGTGGGGATTGAGAAGTTCCTTTCAATGAGCTGTGCCCAGTAATATTGTTCATACTACTGTGCTGTGCCTCTCCATGGCCGAACAGGTCCCACGGGGTATATCAGAGCGGTGCCCAGGAAGGATGATGCAAAGGATGTCAAAATTAATCTTTAAAAGGTCTTCTGTATGAATACAATTGTAACCTGCAGAGGAGCATTAAATCAGCATCTGATCTTTTTCAATGTTCATAGCGTGAGGAAGTTTTCAAAAGCATTTTGTCTTCATAATTCTCCTCTCATAACTCCCAATGATTCGTATTTAGTACAAACATATTCTCCCTTAGCTAACACAACAGTGAATCTCAAGGGACAATTTTTTTTTATGCTATGAAAGGAACAAACACCTGAATCTTCTGTTAAGATTCAAGGTATCTGTGAGCAGGACTAGGCTACTTTCAAACAGATGTGGTTTAATCTCCTGAGTCTGGCAGGCTTGTAGATTCTGCACTTCTTACTGTAGCTTTAGCAAAATTCTTCTCACCCTGTCAACTGAAAGGTCTGCTTTGTTTCCTTCCATGAGTGTGTGAAATGCCATTAGTTTTATCATGTTTGCAGGATAAAAAAGATGACAAGTGGATTTTCAAAAGTATCTTCTCCTATTTTCATAAAGGTATTGCTAGCAAACTGTCTTCTTTTTTTTTTTTTAACTCTTAAACTATGTTTAAGCATTTGTTTCCCATATTCTAAAAAGGTTTTTGCACAGCATATATCTTCCACATACTGCTATGAAAATTTTGTTTTATATACTCAGATGCTCAGTGGTTAAAAGGATTTAAGAGTTACTGTTCAAGCTACAATAAAAAATAGAAAAACCACACAATACAACCAAATAAATGACAATTAAAAGGTTTAATTATTCTCTTGCTACACTATTCTTCAGAAAGTTTTTGTGCTTACATATTATCAGTAGTAACACACATGAATTGGTGCTTAAGTAATTATAAAAACACAAAGTTGCAGAAAGTTATTTCCTCCCACAACTGATTTTTAGAAATAATCTGTTTCATTATATAAATATATATATATAAATAAATACATATATAAAAACTAAAAATTCCTCCTGAGCATACAATGAGATCTTATCCTTTTTATGTGTCTGTGCTACACCATTCCTATTTATGAAGGATATCTTAAAGCCTTCTACAATTATGATAAAATAGCTCAGTATCCAGGCTTTTGCCAAATCAGGCCTATGGCTGCAGCTGTTAATCAAGAATAAATGTCTAGCTGACTGAAGATTAATCTACAAACAACCAGAACAGAAACAATCATGAGCAGAGATAGGACAATTTTGGCTGATATGGGATCTGGAAGGAGATGCATCGCAGCAAGAGCTAAACAGGTACCAGAGAAAGAGACACTGGCAATGGGGAGAACAATGGGGAGAGGAGATGCTGGGAAATGTCACCTGCCAAAGCAAGAATACACAATCAAAGATCCCAAGCAAATGGCCAGGAGTTCAGAGTAAACCACACATCAATGTATCATGTTCATGCACATCTCTAAGGGCTGTTTAATGTTTTTGTTCCCTGCATTTCTGCATGTTGTACAAATAAATCATCCTGCATTTAGGAAATCTGTCTGGTCTCCACTTCCTTAACTCCAAAATATTTCTATTGCCAGTGCTACCACATGATCAAGAAAAGCACCATCTGTCTCATCCAAATGTGGTCTTATTCATTTACCACTTCCACCTTACAGTTTGCATATGCTGCTTGTCACATATTTGCTTCTTTCCCCCCAACTTCTCTTCAAAGCACAGAAAAAGAAGAAAAAAAGGCCACCATAATGAAATACCACATGGCAACCATGACATAAGTTTTTTCAGGTTAGCATACAGTGATTAGACTTGCCTTTTTTCCAACTCATCATTGTATCTTCAGACACGCATGCAAAGACTCCTCCCTCATATTGCAAGTTTTTGCTAATTCATTGCAGAATTTTTAGAGCAGGAAGAAATACTTTCGCTGAACTCAGAGTGCATTCCCAGCATTATCATGCAACATTGATTCTCAGCTGCAGCTTCTTCTGGTGCTCAGATGTTTGAAGCTTTTACAGATGCAACTGTCAGAAGTGCCATTCTTTCTAAAATTAGGTAGATACCAGACTGCAGCCTCTTCGTGGTCAGAAAATTGCTGCTGTGTCTGGACAATGCAAAGAAGAAGTAAACTTACAGCTCTTTTTCATCTCTGGAAGATGTATGCCAGAGCAATTTGAAAATTTCCTTGTTGATTTTTACTTTGTGGTAAAGGAAAGAAGTAGTTGTCCCGGGCAGTAAGTATCCCAGTGCATACATGGCAAAGACACGGTGGGGGACGGTTATTTTATTTTCTCTTCATTCAGAAAATAAGTTCACTATTCTGCGACAAAGTTTAAACAAAAATGGCAAAATTTGTCTTTATGGATGGAGAAGGAATATTTTCATTACTGTATCTGAACAATACAGCTCCACGTATCCCACACTTGATACCAAACTATCCACAGAGTGCACCCCTCCAAAGAGTTAGCAATTTCAGGAACACAAGATGCAAGACCTGTGAGGTAACACAACAGCAGAGTGACAAATTTGTAGATCTTTGATTTGTCAAAATTGAAAGAAGCCTGGACATCCACGACCGCTGTTGAGCAAGCTGGCACTGAGGCAGAGATGTCCGTCCTGGCAGAGTGAGGTCTTGAGGGGAACAGGCTCCTACACACCATGGGCCCTGCCTGTACTCTCTGCTCCCCTCTTGCTGTCTCCAGGACCTCTTTGAGCTCAGCTCTATGGTCACACATGAAAAGTCAATCTCAGGCCACCTCCAGATCCCCGGTGATTTTGTGGCTGTGGTTCCATCGTTTTCTTGAAAAATAATCTGGGGCAATCCAGGCTTGTCTGTAAGATGTTACTACATTGCACCCAAGGGCAATACAGACCAAAGCTTCCTCTGCTGGCACACCCCAGTGCTCGTCTAAAGCCTGTACCTACGTGCCAGTTGGCCTTCATGTTTGTGCGGATGTTTGCCACCTTGGCCTTACATATAGTGCAATCATATGCAAGACATTAATGATTTACAGAATAGGTAATATAAAAAGTGAAAGAGAGAGCATCTCAGTCACCACTCACCATCCATTTATCAGCATCGTTAAAAATAACCCTATTACCTATCTCCTGTGCAAACAAGACAGTGTAGCATAACCTTATAAAGCAAAACAAAACTATAAATCAAACAGCTTGTTTTCCATAATCTTTCATCTTGATGGTGAAAACTCTACACAAAGAAAGCTTACCTAAAATACAGCATTCAAAATGTTGTATCAGCCTGTATCTTCTATACTGCACGCTTCGCATTTTTGTATGGCTGACTGCAATAGACTTCTTCATAGAACTACAGCTACTGGCTCCCTGCTATTAGCCAGTTGTCGATTACCTGTCGTTATGAGTACACTTTCCTGTAAAACACAGATCTGCCAGTACTCCCAGATCCACAAGTCTGCTTTCCTGGCAAACATCTGTTAATTCTTTTGCATCTCAAGCTGACTCACTGCGATGGACATCAGGCCCTTGTAGAAAAGTGCAAAGGCCCCTTGTCTGCCCAACGTCAGTCACACGATACCAGGGCAAGACAGTACGGGCTATGACACAAAGGACTTGGCCAGGTAGACCAGGCAGGTTAAGTAGCTGGTTAAGCTATCTCATAATCAAATGTGCATTTGAGGTGTCACTAAAAACACGATACAAACTTGCCTTTAGAGATTTTGCAGTAGTGTTTTCCACAGATCACACAACATATAAAAACAATTTTTCAGGTTTAAGTTGCCAGTTTTTAACTACCTGAGCCACCTTTAACTCCTGTATTACACTCAGTAAATTCCTAAAATGTACAGCTGATAATTTTTTTTTTATACAGGTGATAGAAAAAGTCATTAGAGGCAGAGCTTTTTGAGATTTAATTTTTATGAACATCGGGGAGCTCTTACTGAGAAGGCAATTACATTAACAAAAAATTTGAAATGACTGAGTTCACCTGTTTCAGGAAGGAAAGAGGAAGAAGAAAGGCATTATATTTAAGAAAACAGACTAAAAAAGCTAAGCAACTTTATATACATGACTATTCCCAAATCAAAACTACAAGGTAAAAAGACCGCAGGAAAGTTATTGTTTCCTACACAAATGCAAAACAAGACACAAGCCTGAATTTCCCCTATAAAGCAGAAAACCTAGAAGAACAGAAGGTCCACTTGGCTAAATCATGAGGTCTTCACTGACTTCAGAAACAAGAAGTCATGGGAAGTGCAACTCAGCTCAGACCACTACTGATGAAATACAGGCACACAGGGGCAAAATCAGAACACACAAAGGTGCTTTTGATGTCCCCTGAGAAGGACAGCAGGAAAACATTTGAAGGAGGGAAAAGGGCAAGAGGAAAGGAAGGAAGGAATCTCAGGGAGATGACAATGAAAATTAAAGATATCGTTATTAATACAAGGTAAATCTATCCACAGGTATTACTGAGAAGCTTAATGGTTTGATGCCTTTTGGCTGCAGCTTTTGCTAGGAAAGATAACGCAATCAGATAGTTAAAATGATCATGGACAGACCAGAGGAAAACCAGACTAGATGAGTTGAGATGTTTTCGTGTCAGCTGGGCCAGATGAATTGCACCTGAGAGAATGTAGGGAAGTCAGTGAACTAATCTCAGACCCATTACAGGCTTTCTTTGAGGAGGCACAGGCAACAGTTGAAGTTTTAAAAGGCCAGAAAGAGGCAAGCATAGTGCCTGTGTTTAGGAAGGGGAGTGCAGCAACAGGCCAGACTTACAAACAGTGCCATACCTCCACAGGAGAAGCAAGCCCCACACTGGGAATTACAGACAAAAGCACTGCATGGGAGAAACACAAAATAATCCTCTGCAGGGATGACTCCGTTGCAGCACGTCTCCTCGTTGCGCTCAAGGGAACACATGGAAAACTTGGAGAGAGGCTGGGGCAAAATGTCCAAAATCATCGCAGCAGTAGCAAAACCAAGAGTAAGAGCCCTTGCTTTGTTTAGTCTGGGGCAGAGAAGACAGGAAGGAACAGGGGAGCATTTTTCAAATTCTCTTCTCAGTCACCCTTTACCTAACAGACTTTACTACAGTCACTGAGGCTGGTATTAAGTTGCAGGAAGACTTAAGGAGAACTTTTGCAGTAAGGAGAGTTACGAACTTGATTCTCTAGGGAAGTTTTGCAAGTTTTAGGGGAGTTCAGGGGCAGTTTCTAAGAACCGGGCAGACAAACATCTGGTAGGAAGGGCTTAAGTAGAACTGGTCCTGCCTGGGGTCGGCGGATGCACTGAGGGATGTTTCAGGGTCCTGTCAGACTCCTCCTGTAGTGCACAAGACCTGGGACTTGGGGGCACGATTCTCTCTCCCTCGGGACACATACATACATGTAAGTGCCTTACCCAATAAACTCTCTAACAGATGTATCAGTATGCAAACGCAGCTCTCTTCTATGCCTCCTTGCTGGAGTTTTTAGACCTTAACTATGTCAAACAGAGGAGAACAAGGAACTCTCGCCATCCCTTTATGTTATGGGTGGGAATGGACATCAGATTGCAGCTAGCATTTCTCACAATGATGACCAGCCTGCCCTAAATGGAAAAGGAACATGATATGCCAGATGTGGTGATGTCTAATAGTTCCAGATGTGCTCCCAGTGAACTTGGCAGTAAAAATCTGGTAAAAATTTGTCGATGCTGTAATCTAGCTAAGGGATTTATCATAATGAGGAATAACTTCTACAGAATGTTCTTTTTCCAACCTAACATGTTGATAAGCACAGGGGTACAGCAAGAACCCTTGTCCTGCCTGTTTCAAGTTTGGCTGCACATAATGAGGCCCCACTTCAGCTTGGAAAATTATTTAAAGGACTCAATTAAACATTTGCTTTCTATAGTAAGAGAATGAGGTAGGAGATATGATTGTGTAAGACGGTTCTGGAATGGAAAAAAACAATAATTGCTCAAGAAATTAGACCAGCAGTCAGGAAACTATTTCTAACACAGGCTTTTGTGCCCGTTGTCTTTGTTATCCTGAATGTGTCACAGTCTCTGCACACCCAGATCCCCACAGATGGGGATGAAAGCATCCATCAATCTTTGCACAGAATTTTGAGATGCAGAGTCAAAGTCCTGCATCTAGAAATAATGAACAGCTTTATCCAAAGGTATTACTGATTATCTGAATAGGGCCAGCATGTTAAATAAAGGCATGAAGGAGACGATGAGATCTCCCTCCTCACAGTGGCATCACGCAAAGGTCTAATGTGGCACAAAGGAATTCGACAAGGATTCCTCATATTTTCAAGCAAGACTTGCTGGTACAAAACTGTGGCAGGTTACTGTAAGACAGCTTTCCAAAGAATGTCTTCACAATTGGTGTCATATAGAAAATACTGCCAGAAGAAGAAGCTGACACAGAAATGCTAAACAACTTTATGCCCCCTTTAGTGGCTTCTGGGTGCTGCATTAAATTAGGTATGCCCAAACTTATTTCTCTTATGCCAGAAGACTCTCCCATCACCAGAGCAGTTCACCAACTAGTAAGGCGAAATATGATGCAAAAGTAACTCAAGTTCAACTGAATTATTCCTCATCATGTTTTGCCTTTGTCTCTACTTCTTAAGAGCTACAGCCCAAAACTTCATCCAGTGTTATTTCCAGTCTCCATTTTGGGAATTTTGTGATAAAGACAGACTTTTCTTCTTGTTGTATGAAGAGCTTTGGTCAGGGACAAAAAAAAACCCCAGGCACTGATTTTCATACATACATATGTACATAAGGCAGAAGCACAAAATTATGGACATGAAGCATGGATAATTCCTGCAGAATAGCTAGTGTTTCCTTTTTGACAATAAATATAACAACAGGGAGCAGGATGAACAAAAGGATGCATGCCTGACACAGGTGGAATATTTGAAACCCTTCATTTCAAGTCAGAGGTAGCCATCTCCTCCTAGAGAAACTCATGGTAGGTGGGAAAGAGTTTTGGTTTTCTCATTAGGAGGGAGAGATGATTCTCAGGAGAATCCTCAATCTCACTAATTCTTTAAAAAAACAGCAAAACCGGAGCCCTTAAACTTAGACAAGAAGGAACTGAATGTGTTTTTTAGATCATGGTAGATGACAGCACTCTCTAAGGATGGGGACCATACACAGACCCAACAGAGGTAACCAAAATTATGGGACAAATTCTCAGCTGGACTAAAACAACATGGATGCTTGATAGTTATATGGAGCTACACTAGTTTATTCCTGTCAAGAAATTGCCAGTTGTTCCAGATCGACGTACCTGTCCACCTGAGAGGTTAACAGGGTCAAGACACTCAGTTACCATGCTGACAGCTCTGAAGACAAATGGAAATTGTGCTCTTTACTTGGAAGCTCATCGTCATTACTTACTACTTACACAGCATCAATAGCGTGTATTTTGGGACTTAACAAAAGCTGTCTAGGAGGCCAGCCTCAAGATCAGAAACTGCCTATTGCTGTTGTCATTCTAGCAGGTGGGCAAAGCTGTAGCCTCTCTCTTTTCAGAGTCTTTTCTCTCTTCTTTCTCCTTACATAGAGCACAGAGTAGCATAAGACCATTTCTAATGCTAGGCTTTGTGTCTCAGTTTTCTATGTAATGAAGTGAAAACAATACAGAAATATTTTTGGAAATGTAAGTATCCCAAAGGTAAACCAAACATTTTCAGTATCTGTAAATCTTAAACCAGGACCAGACTGGAAGTTTGAGAAAGCACATAAGAGACATAAACGAACCTAACTACTTGGAGCACAGCTGCCAACCCTACTGTAAGCAAGACTTTTCAGATGATTCAAATTGCCAGAGCCACTGTGAAGGCATAAAACAAGATACTGAAGATCTAACAGAAAAAGCTGAAGCCAATATGATGTTCAAGCTACAAAGCACACAGCTCCTTTGAATTACTCTGACCTGCCTCAACTGACCTTGAAGGGCAGAGGATTTGAAATTGCACAAGTGGGAGATGGAGAAGAATGGATTCCCAATTCATGATGGACCAATCACATAAGCATTTTTCTTCCTCCCACCTCTTTCTTTTAGCTGTTTTCAGAACAAAATGCCCTTTTCATATTCTTGCCAAAAAATAATGAGTAACATGCATGCCGCAGCCAATAATTAGCACATACAAGCAAAACTACAAAAATCATGCATCCTTGTTACAGGTAGGCCTGACTGAACAGGTGCTCTTCCCCATATAGTTAATCAGATACAGAAAACAGCGCTGGCATTCACTGTGTCAGTAGATCTGAGCACTGTATTCCAGTGCTCAGAACAGCACAGTGGATTTGGTACACCTAGTTTTCCATGTTTCAAACTGCACAAGACCACCTAGGCCACTAAACCTCTCCAGTGGAGAGGAATGGCTGCAAACTAACATCTGCCAAGAAACAAGAGGAAGGTGTTTTCTGCTGTAATTTTCAGTTGTTGACCTCATTGTCCACACTGCCTTTTTTAACAATTCAGGCTGAAATATCTGCATGTTTTATAAACTTATATTTTATTTTGGTTAGCACAGAATATTTTCTCACAGGTGATATCATTCTTAGTCTCAAATTTTTCAACATACACTTTAAAGGTAAGAGGAATGATAATGTGGTGATGTTTACATAAGTCTCAAATACCAGACTTGTACAGAATAAAGATTTGAAGGGGCTCTCAATGCAGAGAAGGACAAAGCTATAGAAACAAAGGAGATGAGCTCATGGTCTGAGACAGTGAGAGAACTTTCACAACGACATTATTGATAGAAAAATAAGGCCATAATAGTATAAGACATTTTCAACTTGATGAAATATGGAGAAAGGCATTCTTAATATTTTAGGTTAAATCACTTCTCTTCATTACCAGAACATCACAGTTTTAAACGTTGCTATATTACAGTGACTTTCTCTTTCACTCGCAGTACTGACCCATTTCCAGTAAAATAAATTTTGCTCTCAACTATTTTAAATATCCCTTACCCTTGCTAATTGCAAATCACAGAATATCAATCTCCATTACACTGCCATTGTCATCACAAGATCCACTCCTAGCTCAGCATCTGATTTCTGGAAAACAGGATGGTGTTTCAGAGAAGGATCACTCCGAATAGAGCAGGTCTTTCATTTCCTTGTGCTGGCCACTACCAGACACAGACACCAGACCAGGCTCAGTTGTGCTTTGGTCCAGTGTGGTCCTCTTATTTCCTTGGGCTCTGAATCGTTTCCATTAAAAAGAAAACAAAACCAAAATGTACCTTCCCTTTACTCCAGTACACCTTTGGCATTTCTCTCAGTACTCTTTGCAGTATTGTCTTTAAGTGTATGTTTTACAATAATAATTTTAAACTACAGAAAATTCTACAAATATGTAAAAATGCTGAGTTCAGATGTTCATAAAACCTGACTCACTAAATTCCTGAGTAAGAACAACAGATGTTTTCCATTTGCTTCTGTGCTACTGTATTTATTTAGCTACTCTTCCTCGTAAGAGCAAAATTCAAAATGAAAAGGGAATGCATGGTAAAACCAAGCAGCAAATAATGAGAACTGGATTTTTATCAGAAGTCTCCTTTATTTGAGTAGCTTTAATACCACCATTTCTTTATGAAAGAAAACCTCAAACACATCAAAGTACTGAAAGTAACTGACCTTTTTGAAGTTCTTTAAGTACTAACATTAAAATAATGGAGTAAACCCAACTCTTTTCTTCCATAAAGCAAAAACAAGCCTATGAGCTGGGCTTGACACATTATCTGTGTGTTTTTAGCTTACATCAAGGTCAACATCAAGTGAAATGAAATGATGAATCCTGGGGGGCAGGGGGGCAGGAATCACATAAAGGAATCTGGCCTAGCTATCTGTGGTTAAAGCAATTTAATTACTTAAGGGTGTTGTGTAGTCAGTCAGTCTCTACCGCATGGACTAGCAATCAATTATTTCCCTTCACGGCATTTTTATCACGCATTTTTGTATTATAGTATAAAAAGAAAACATAGTTACTGCACTAACATTTTTCAAGTGATATATTAAGCATTTTTGACATGCTCAGAAAAGCATGAACATAAATGAGTTTGCTGTTGCCATAAACTTAAAGTAAGTGAATTTTGATTGTATGATAGAAATTTGGTTATACAAATAAGTTTGTTTCAATGATACATTTTGATCAATTCAAAATATGGCCCACTTAAAGCTCTAGGCTCATATGCAAAATGTTCATAAAGGCTTCTTACATGCACACCCTTCCCAATGTCTAGAAAGAAAGCGTTCCTTGCCTCCCTTCATCCCCAGCTCAGCCTCTCCCACCGCACCCTCTCATCCATTCAGGTCTCCACCATTGCCAAGGTCTGCAGAAAGCATGGGAAAGGGGATGCTTTTTGTGGAGTGGCTGGGAGGTCACCCAGCATGAAATTGCTCCCGGGCGGTGTGCTCTGCTCTCAGGCTCCTTGTCTTCAGACAGCGGGGTGGTCGACTTCAGCACCCCATCCCACTCGTGCTGATGAGAGAGGCAGCCAATATTCCTATCTGCATGAGCCAACTGTTCAAAAATAACAGCTTAAACTTTAGAAAACTGCAATCCCTAGAAATGAAAGCTGTAAAGCAATGATACAATCACAGGGAATATCTCTTAGTAGAGACACATTTTGCAACAATTACAATTAGTGAATTATTTGAAGATGCGTAAGAGTACGGTGTGTATTATCAGCCACCTGCCATCACAGTGACCAGGGGATACGAGGTCTCAAGTACCCTCTTTCTACAAGTCACTGTCTGTTGTTTCTTTCTTTTTTTTTTCCTCGGGTGAAGGAACACCTGGCACAATGATTAACATTGAAACACAACCAGCATTGGCAATGAAGATGCCTGTCTGCTTTGGATGTGCTAAAACAAGAAGTGCTAGGTTGCTGAGTGCATGCTGAGTTTTTTGATGGTGCTTCCACTTTATACCACAGTTATCTCAAGTATCATGGGATTCATGGTACTTGACACTGAATAAGAAACATCACAAAAGGTAACCTCTTATTCTATTGAGGGAAGCATTTAAGATTGACTTCAGCTGGATTTATGGGTTTATAAAGAGTTGAACTGCACAGAATTATCCAAAGCTTTGCCTTAGAATATCACACATGTTTTACTTTTAGCTTAGAATATCTACGGTCTCTAAAATGACAGAAGAAAAGCCTTATTTATTTATCCCTGACAGCAACATCAAATAGAATGGAAGGACAGGAGATGTTAACATTTTAAAAACTCCTAAAACCTCCAACGAGGACAAAAATTTGAGCTGAAACCTGACTTTATATATTAGTACATAAAGCATCATAACGAAATCTGCCATTAGAAAGAGGTATTCACGTTATCGATGTTAATGGCAGATTAACACTACAGCACTCGCTGTCAGAAACTGGAGGTGTTTGAGTCAAATTTTCTATTACTTCTACCTCCTTTTCATGGCATGGGAACATCTAAGGGCTAAACACTGAACTTCTATTTTCATCTTTATGCAAGATACTATCGCTGGCAAAGCTGGAGCAAAAAGAAAACTCCTCTCACAACCTCAATTTAACTTCAGACGGATGTGCATGGTACAAAGCCAGTGAAGTGATAAATAGTTTCTGGCAGCTCACCCTTTCTACCTTGAGTAGTGTTACAGTTTATCATTGGGGCTGGCCATTCAGCACAGGAAACAGGGGAAGCAGTGTCGTGTTGTCTCAGGCTATATCCACAGATACTTCATAGAAATCCTTGGCAAAGTGTCAGCAAGTACTAAAAAGCATAAAAAGTGGCTTTATTTTGCGAACAGATATATCTCAAAAGGATCCACTAGGAAGCCCAGGAGAGGGGAAGCCTAGGCTGGGGTTAAAATAGCGGGTTTATTCACTTCTTCACAGAGCACAATAGCTTTACTGATTCATTCCGCAAGCCATTTGCTAATTTTGCACCTTGGAAATGAGTATGGACACACATACAAATGAACATTTGCAGCAAAGGCATGTGAAATGGCTATTTCTCAAGGCAAGTCCCAATGAAAACACTTTAATGATCTTATTACTATTTGTAACAGCTTCTTTGACAATATTGTAACTTAAGAGCCCAGTTCTGCAATCAGTACTGCAAATAACTCGCAGCAGCAAGCTACTTCAGTTGACAAATTGCAAGAATATGACTGAGCTACAGTTGCAGAAGAGGATCTTCAGTAATCTGCAAAGTCGTCACTCTCCCAAAAACCAAAGAGAGATTAATAAAAATACCCTCTCTGCTCTCCAGTGCTAGCCCTTAAGAAAGTAACATTTGGAAAACCACCTAGCAAATGACTTGCCAAGTGGAAGTATGGCTGGCGATGCTTTTCCCAGGTGTCAGGCTATTCTTTTTACTTTTTTTATTCTTTTATATGACATTAATTCAAGAAGTTAATTTAAAAAAAACATTTGAAATGGATGTCATAGGCTAAATGACCCTTGCTGTAATGCCCTTCAAACCACTTAAATTGGTCCAGGAATTAATTGGCGTCCATATGTTTAACATTTGTTATTTGAACAAAGAATAAAAGAGGTGCCAAATTTCTTGACACTTTATTTCTAATTAAACCAACCATAGTGTGAGCCTTTACATCTGCAGGATTCCTCATGGAAAGAACAGATCGTGTACAGCACAATGAGTATCAAATGCAGTAAAAACGCACAATTACAGGACTTAGGAAGTAGCTGTTCATTTGTAAAATACATGACCCTTCTCCCCATCCCAAAACCAAGACTTGTCTTCTGCAATAAAATTCCAATTAAGTGAAGGAAATGTAAATAAATTTACTGACAAAATAAATTCCTTTTGTTACTGACAAAAATAAACTCCTGATGGAGATGGGAAAACGCAGCCCAATTTCACGACCATAAACACTGTTCAATAACACGTGACACAAGATGGGGTAAAGCCACTGCTGCCTGGTTCTGCTATTTGCAAAGGCTCATGCATCAGATTGGACCTAACGCTTGGAGCCCCCAAAGGGCTGTTTTCAAGCAGACAGTAAGGAATGTCGTGATAGGAAAAGCGAAGGCATGATCCAGCATGGGTCTGTGCTTGTACCCTGACTTCATGGTCCATTCTGCACTCTGTCCTAGGAGGGTCCTCTACGATGCCTTCTCACAGAGACAAACCCCTGCATGGGTTCAGTGCTGTTACAACCATTATCACTGTCATCAGCAAAATTCTGGGAGGTCCCAAAGCCTTGTTCTAGATCCCCCTAAATAGGCTGGGTCAGGCTGCAGACCACATGTATTATTTCAGCTGCTTCCTCATCATCTACAGTCCCTGCTCAAGGTTATAACCTCAGATCCCCCAGTGTCTGAAAGATGGTTTCATTCCTTTCCAACCTACACCTTTGCCAAAGCCATCTACAGTGTGAAGTGCTGGTGATGGAAGCCTTTCCTAGGTCAGCAGAAATACGGTTGCCTCCCCCTTGCTGACCATTGAAGTGCTAGCTTTCAAAAATCACCCAGGAGAATTCATGTTCTCCTTCACAGAACCATTGAATGGTTTGGGTTGGAAGGAATCTTCAAAGAACATCTAGTCCAACCCCTCTGCTGTGGGTTGGACATCTTTCACTAGATCCGGTTTCTCAAGGCCCCATCCAACCTGGCCTTGAACACTTCCAGTGGTGGGGCATCCACAACTTCATCAGTAGTTCTAGACTGAACCTTGCTCATTTCAGTCCTCATCGAGAGCACTTTTGGAGGAATTTCTACCTTTGACAGGATGGAAAGAAAACAGTGTTGTAGCAGGGGTTTTTGCCTTTCTGTGGAGGGAGATTGTGCCAAATTGCCTGGGGACAGTAATGGTAGATGTTCTTGGAAAACAGATTAATGGCCGGCGTGCAGGTGAGACTGTCACAGGCATGTGATAAATGACTGTGTCGCATGACTACAACTCATCAGGAGACTCTCAGGTCTCTAGAATATCCAGTGTACAGGACTATGACAGATACATTGTTTTACACCGAACTACAGATATACATAACCTGCCCTTAGGCTAGATAAAATATGATAAATAAAGTAGGAAATCATTGTACTCCTTTTTTTCATTCAGTAAGAGGCTAAATGAGCGGTCGTACACAGAATCGGTTAACCGCTCTAAAACTGCTCTTGCCATCATAACAGAGAGTATTTTTAAAGTCAAAGGGGTAGACCACAATGAAATTCTATGCCTGGTAAATAAAGGATTTTGTACACAATCTATTTTTCTTTTTGAGACTGGAAATGTCATTATCAGCATGATCTGAAGTATGTGTGTCTCTGTGTGTGCAGATGCACACATACGGACACATTTTAATGCTTAGAATAATGCAACTGATCACTTTCCAGACAGGAACATGTGGCTCCCTTTCTTGCTGCGTGTCACGCAGCCAAGCAATGAATCTAGACAGGCTTCCTACTAGGAGGTTTGGGTTTATTTTTTTTTAGAAGTGCCTACGTTTAGAGAATATTTTTGCAATAGGAAAATGCCTGTAACTCACTGGAGAAACACAACACTTTTTGAAGATGAAATCAAATTACTCATTGCTATTGAAGTCAGGTAGCAGAGCAATCAAGCAGGAAGGCACATGAATTTCTAGTTATTGACTGTATGTAGCATGTATACTACACAGTTATGGAAAGAAGTCTTCTTCTGGTAATCTTCTAACACCATATAATTCATATATTTGAGAATAATGACAAGATTCGGGACACCCCCAAACAGCAGACAAATGAATGCACCCAACCTGACTTGGCTATGAAATTATCCATACTTCTTTCAGCTGAATTTTTTTTTAACTTCCAGCTTTCAACAGAAGTTAACACACACACAAAAAAAGCACAACGTCACCCCAGTCATTTTTTATTAGTCTAAAAGATAATGTTTGTCCTTGCTGATGCACATTTTTGAAGAGAACAGACTATGCTTTCATTGGCCCAGGGACTGGAACTTTTACTAAATGGGCAGACGTGGAAACTATTTCATAAGCACATGAACCATCCCAGCTCCTGAAGTGAATGGATGGAGAAATCCACCGAAACACTGCACACAGCGGGTGTGTCAATGAGAGTCAAATGATAACTCAATGAGAGTTCCACCATTGGCTTCAATGCTGGGACATCACGCTGCTCCCCCCTCCGCTTTTCCTTTGAAAATAAGGTGTTCTGATGCTCTCCAGTCTTTACTAGTGAAGTTAGTCATTAGGGTCTTTCGCTGTTCGATGTACATTCCCTTTTTCTCCTAATATTTTAGCAATTTGTTTCAGTAACACCTCTGTTTCTGACATTTATTAGCGCACAAATCTATGTTAGATACTTGCTAGCTCATCAGGGCCAGCAGCAGTCTACTTGAGTCAGCTTGACAAACAGCCAGAGTTCAGAGTCTTTCCATAAATAATGACTCCGTCTTGTCAGTTGTTTTGGCCTCCGCTGCACAGCAATGGGTTTCCAGAGCAGATGGAGCCGCTCTCGGCTGCCATCCCCCTGTCTTCTGAACTTCCTGCTCCGTGCATGGTTCTCATCAGCGCCCATTCTGTGGAGAACACCTACTTCATAAAGCTGAAATATGTCTTTTTTTTTAAACCAGAAAGAAAATGGTTGAATATTTTCTGTGGTTACAGGATGTAAAAAAAAAATAAAAATCTGCGTTTGAATAAAAGTTTTAACCACATTGAAAGCTATACATTGTTTCAGTCTTAAAAAATCCTAATCCCAGCTGCAAATGGTCCTTAAATTCTATTACAGATTATTCAGAAACTTTATCTCTTTTTGTGTAAAAATGCTTTTAAGGTCTTTAAATCTTCTCACACAAATATTATTGCAGCCACTCATATTATCAAATTTTACTTTCATAAAAAATATTTATTAGTTTCTTCTGCCATATAATTTTGAGGGGTGATTTGCACAGTGGTGTCTAAAGTGACCTTCAAAGTTAAAAAATGCATCAGCTCTCTGGAAAACCACGTCCCCTGCTGTCACAGGACATTACGTGTGTGTGCGATTCCCATACACAGCTGCTCGCAATTCTAACAGCTACGTTTTAGATGCCGCTTTGCAAAGTCTCTTTATTTCAGTGTCCTTAGAAGTTAAATATGTGGAGAACCAATTTAAAAATACTGTAGATTTGTGGAGTTATCCATTAAATGGAAGTTGTAAAGACGCTTATATTTAAAACAGCTATGCTTCCTTACAGAAGTTTAAAGACAGATGTGTAGCCAAGCCTAGCTATGACCCTAGACAAAATTAGTTTAAGGAAAAAAATGCCAAAGTCTTACACTTCCTAAATCTTTGAGCCTTGGGGTTCCCAGCTCTCATTGCTTTGATGCGCGGAAGGGAGTCACTCCCTTTTCTTACTCCAACGCGTAACAAACTCACTTTGTGTGGCACAGGATCATCGCACTGGATGGATGGTTCCAGCAGACCCGGCCAGATGATGTTGCACAGTCATGGCACGTAATCCAGGCACGCGCGCACATGGCTGCCATATTTCACTAAAAGAAATCTCAGCTACACACCAGTCTGTACAGCAACACATGCCATGCAGCCCATCCATGAAGAATCCAGTGTGTTGGGAATGTGCCAGGCCTATTATCCGCTGCTGCTGTTTCACGTCGGCACCGGTGATACGGCCAGGAGCAGCCTGAAAACTATCAAGAAAGACTGCAGAGCCCTGGGAGCAATGGTTAAGGACTCTGGAGTGCAGACAGTTTTTTCGCCAATCCTCCCGGTCAAAGGGAAGGGGCTTGAAAAGGCCAGTCCGATCCAGCAAATCAACAAATGGCTACAGGACTGGTGACACAGCCAGGGGTTCAGCTACTGAGACCATGGGCCCCACTTTGAGAAACCTGGTCTACTGGGGCTGATGGGGTCCACTTGACACAGAAGGGGAAAAGCATCTTCAGCCAAAGGCTTGCCAAGTTGGTGAAGAGGGCTTTAAACTAACGTTGCCAGGGGCAGGGGAATCTCAATCCATCCCACAACTACCTGTTTGATGCCAGTGCCAGCAACAGATGCCCTGAACCTGGAGAAGGATCACAGGTCAGCAGGAGAGCCTCTGAAGTGCCGCTTAAAGGAATTCCAGTCACTCCAGCCAGCAACTTGACTATGACCTTATTGGCATCATAGAGACACGGTGGGATGACTCCTATGACTGGAGAATCGGAACGGAGGGATACAGGCTCTTTAGAAAGGACAGGCAGGGGAGATGAGGAGGGGCTGTCACCCTCTATGTCAAAGACCAGCTGTAGTGCATGGACCTCTGCCTGCGGATGGATGAGGAGCAGACAAAGAGCTTACGAGTCAGGATTAAAGAGAGGGCAGGGACACATGACATTATAGTGAGGGTCTGCTACAGGCAACTCGATAAGGAAGACCAAGCGGCTGAGGCCTTCTATGGACAGAAAGAAGCAGCCTCATGGTCACAAGCTCTGATCCTTATGGGGTACTTCAACCACTCCGATATATCTGTTGGAAGGACAACACAGCAGGGCACAAGCAATCCAGGAGGTTCCTGGAATGCGTTGATGATAACTTCTTTCTCCAAGTGATAGGAGCCAACGAGGAGAGTTGCTATACTGGACCTTGTTCTTACCAACAGGGAGGGGCTGGCAGGGAATGTGGAGCTCAACAACAGCCTTGGCTGCAGTGACCATGAAATGGTGGAATTTGAGATCCTTCGCGAGGTAGGCGCACAGCAAGCTCTCTACTCTGGAATTCAGGAGAGCAGGCTTTGGCTTCTTCAGGGATCTGCTGTGCAGAATAACATAGGATAAAGCTCTGGAGGGAAGAGGGGCCCAAGAAATTAATATTCAAGGAGCACTTCCTCCATGCTTACAAGCGATGCATCCCAATAAAGAGGAAGTCAGGCAAAAACTCCAGGTGGCCTACATGGATGAACAAGCAGCTCTTGGACCAACTGAAAACAAAAAGGAGGCCTACAGAGGGTGGAAGCAAGGACAGATAGCCTGGGAGGAATATAAAGAGAATGTCTGAGAGGCCAGGGATCAGGTAAGGAAGGCTAAAGCCCTGACAGAATGTAATCTGGCCAGGGATGTCAAGGGCAACAAGAAAAGCTTCTATAGGTATGTTTGGGATAGGAAGGGAAG
Organism: Tetrax tetrax; assembly: GCA_009806455.1. Taxonomy (NCBI): domain Eukaryota; kingdom Metazoa; phylum Chordata; class Aves; order Otidiformes; family Otididae; genus Tetrax; species Tetrax tetrax. Next base: position 136,859 of record WHYT01017413.1, on the reverse strand, counting down.
GGGAGGGAAGGAAGGAAGGAAGACCAGGAAGAATGCAGGTGCTCTCCAGCAGGAAATGGGATACCTGCTTGCCCAGGACATGGAGAAGGCTGAGGTACTCAATGACTTTTTTGCCTCAGTCTTCACCAATGAGGGCTCTAGCCACATCACCCAAGTCACACAAGGCAAATGCAGGGACTGGGAGAATGAAGAACTGCCAACTGCAACAGAAGAGCAGGTTCAAGACCATCTAAGGAACCTGAAGGTACACAGGTCCATGGCACCTGATGAGATGCATCTGCAGGTCCTAAGGGAACTGGCAGATGAAGTTGTCAAGCCACTATCCATCATATTTGAGAAGTTGTGGCAGTCTGGTGACGTTCCTACAGACTGGAAAAGGGGTAGCATCACCTGCATTTCTAGAAGGGAAACAAGGAAGACCCACAGGAACCACAGGCCAGTCACTCTCACCTTTGTGCCTGGCAAGATCATAGAGCAGATCCTCCTGGAAACTATGCTAAGGCACATGAAAAATAAAGAGGAGACTGGTGACAGCCAACACAGCTTCACTAAGGGCCAGTGATGCCTGACAGATTTGGTGGCCTTCTATAACAAGGTTACAGCATTGGTGGATAAGGGTCAAGCAACTGATGTCATCTACCTGGACTTATACAAAGCATATGACACTGTCCTGCATGCCATCCTTTTCTCTAAACTGGAGAGACATGGATTTGACTGACGAACCACTTGGTGGATAAGAAATTGGCTGGATGGCTGCACTCAGAGAGTGGTGGTCAATGGCTCAATGTCCAAGTGGAGATCAGTAATGAGTGGTGTTCCTCGGGGCTTAGTATTGGGCCTGGCCTTGTTCAACATCTTTGTCGGTGATGTGAACAGTGGGATAGAGTGCACCCTCAGCAAGTTTGCCGACAACGCTAAGCTGTTTGGTGCAGTCGACACGCTGGAGGGAAGGGATGCCATCCAGAGAGGTCTTGATAGGCTTGAAAGGTGGGCCAATGCAAACCTCATGAAGTTCAACAAGGCCAAGTGCAAGGTCCTGCATATGGGTCAGGGCAATCCCAAGCACAAATACATGCTGAGTGGAGAATGGATTGTGAACAGCCCTGAGGAGAAGGACTTGAAAGTGCTGGTGGATGAGCCAGCAACGTGCGCTTGCAGCCCAGAAAGCCAACCATATTCTGGGCTGAATCAAAAGAAGCACGGCCAGCAGGTCGAGGGAGGTGATTCTGCCCCTCTACTCTGCTCTGGTGAGACCCCACCTGGAGTACTGTGCCCAGCTCTGGAGCCCCCAACATGCGCACCCCTAACGTGCTAAAGCCATTAATGGGACCCTACAACTGTCCTGAGCACCATCCTTGAAGGGCTTGCTAGTAACCTCCCTGCATCGCAATCACTTCCCTTTCAGCACGACCCACTGTCACCTCCACATCCGTCAGCGCTTCGTTCAAAAAACAAAGCCTTAAAAACAAGATCTGAAATGTACACAAGTATTCAGAAGGCAAGGTTCTTGCAAATGACTTTCTAAGTCATACCTGAGACCTTTCTCAGGCCTCTTTCTCAGGCACCAGGAACTGATGCTCCGTTTCTTTGACCGCTTTGTTGTGGAACAGAAGCTGCACATAAATAAGGCAGTTCTAAACAGACATTGCTTTGAAGAGACTCTTCTTAAAACTGATCTAGCTGGCAGATACTGAAAGAATTACTGCTTTGGCCATACTAAATACTAAATGCACCCTAAAAAAAACTAAACAGAAATGTACACTTCTGGAAAATGGTATAAACTACCAGATTGTTATCAGGAGGAAGAAAGTTATCTGGAAGTGTCATTTATACTGACTTGAAAATGGTTATCGGGAATAAACAACGCAAGATCTATTGCAGAACAAGAGTATCCTGTTCAGAAAAGCTATATAAGGAAGATTCTGTGCCCCAGCCACAGAGGCTATATTATCAACTCCTTACAACGCACTTGAAATAGAGCCCTGTGTAGTTCTGGTTTGAAAGCCTCTGAAAACCTATTGAAATGAAGGACAGGGAGAACTGAAGAGGCATCTTAATTAAACAGATTTGAAAAAATATCCTTCTTCCTTCAAATCATTCATGGACAAAACAACCAGGCATTCCTACTTCGGCAAGAGTAAAATTCTCAGGAGTTTTACTTCAGCTGTGACCCTAGGAACTTGGTCCTTTCACTTCGGTGCTGTAAAAATATTTTGAATATACTCTCCTTTCTCGTAAAAACAAAACAGGAAGAAAAGCACGAAAAAACTATCTTCAAATGCCTGCCTATGTGCCTAACACCCCAAATTCATAGAGCAGCTTTCCTGCTGCAAGGGTTTGCAAGGAACTGCACAGGGATTTGCAGTAATCAGCTTATGCTGCCATTTGCCTGGAGTAGTAAGATGGAGTAAAAAGTAAGCTTACTCCATGGAAAGAGATCCACCTAATTGAATTGGACAGGATCCACCTAATTGAAGCAGTAAGCAATTGCCTGTTCAGTACAGAATTCCCAAACTCTCATGACTTGGAGGATTTGGAAGGGCCACCTCAAACCAAGGATGGTTCCTGGCTGAGAGAGCAGAAACCATCGCTGCCCAAGCACCACGCCAGCCTCCTAGAATGAGTTTGGTGCCAAAAGTGAGACTTTACATCCTCCAAGTCCAGCCCAAACTCAAAATTACAGCAGCAATTACTGTCGTTGCATTTTATGCTTCAAGGTGGCACAGCACTTTGGAGAACATTGATATTTAAATTTGTACGTAACAGGAGCCCAGAGTTTACACCAGTTTCTCAGTGACACATCAGTCAATGGTTAAGCCAAACCATTTGACTCCTGCATTGGTCCTCACCTTTATGAGCACGTTCGAAGTAGTGCCCAGCTACTACCAGACACTGTAACCTCATCACACAGCCATCAGGAGAAAACTTTTCCCCCCTCCAAGCAAGTTTCACATCGGTCATATTGTGGAGACATAAACATGTGTCTACATAAAAATTAACTCTGATGTAACATTCTCGGAGAAATATCAGTGCGCTTGAACTTTTCATGTCAAAAAGATTGCAACACCTTAAATCCTGAATGAGGGCTCCAGCCAGGAGGTTTGTAAATACTATTTAGGTGACCTGTGACTTGAAGCAGATCAGAGGATTACTGGGAGAGGAGTATCCTTTGAAGTGTCCAACCGTGAAATACGGCACTTTTATTTCTATTTCTACCACATGATCACTACTAATAGAAGATATTTCATCTATATCTCTGATATAATTTAACTCTATTTTTAAATTTCATTCCGGCATTTAATTGTTTTTTCTACTGAAAGAGTTCTACCTTTAAAAATGTGACACCTGACCAGCTGAAATACCAGCATGTGTTCCCTGCAATGTGACCATTTGTGATACGATCCTGCAAAGTCTGCTCACGCGAGAGCACGAGAAAGGAATTTAGCATTAGACCCTGCCTTTGCAGAATCATCTCTTCCACCCATGGGCGATCTTTCCAGGGCACGTACCTTCATGGAGGTATGTGAAAGAGCGTATGTACACCATGCAACTGTGCATGTCTCCTGGGTTCACACTAGAAAATTAACACAAAAGCTATACCTGAAATGACATCTCCATTGACAGCATTCAAACCATCTGCCATTTTAATGCCAGCATCCCCATATTACAGGGAAATAAGAACTCTGAACAAAATTCTTCATACAAAACCTCATGTTTTAGACTTTTTTTTGTTTTTCCCATGTCTCTTCCAAACTTTTAGAGATAACTCTGGCTCCTTATATGATCTTCCAGCTATTCACTTCCCATTGTTTCCCATCTCTACCTTTTCTATTAATTTAGGACAAGAGTTGAACATAATAAAGAGGAGGATGTTTCCATTTGTAAATGCCAATTTCCATTTATGCAGAATAACACCCTTAAAAAGATGCTAACATTAAATTCATTTATCTGACAACTGCTGTTCAGGCTTAAAACATACAGCTAATCTCTTACTTGCAAAAACCCTAACCAGATGTCATTTTCACTGGATATGGGACAAAAAGAGAGTTGCCTACTCTTTCCAATCCTTGCCACCTTTCATTTGTTCACAGTGAAGTTCTGTAACTTGTTTTCTAACTGCGTAAAATTTCTCTGGAAATTATCACAATCTTTTTCCATTTTCAAGCAGAATAAAGTGAGGAGGACTGGAATACCTCCCTCCTCCTCCCCTCACGATGTGAGAACACCCACCAGCCCATTGCTGATGATCCAGGTCTCTGATCAGGAGAGCAGGAGCAGGAGAGCTCCTCTCATCAGGAGGAGCAGGAATTTATCTACAGCACTGTTAAAAACTGATGTGAGCTCCTGCATGGGTCATTGCTGCCTCCTGCAATCCCTGGCCCTGGGCACTGCCCTCCCCTGCATCCGAGAGGTTTCCTGCCTGTGCTTACAGAGCTCAACAGCCATCTCCTCCTCCTGCCTTTATCCTTCAGCACTTCACTGTTCATGCCAGTGGAAGAGTAAGGTTCATGATGATATCCACTTTCCTAAGTTCGGTATGCTTTTGGCCACATCTGTTTCTTTGCTGAAGTAATTGTTTTCAGTGAGTTACACATGACTGTAACTCAGCTGCTTCCTGAAATTCTTCCAAAAACCTTGGATGAACACCCTCCATCCCTAGTGACTTAGGAAAATGATGATTCCCTCCCTGGTTTATCTTTTTTTTCTTTTAAATTTTTTTTTCTTTTTCCTCTCGCTGCTGGCAGCTGACCTTCATCACCTGCATTGACAGTCATACGGAAAGCTCATGCTGATTTCAGAGACAAGAGGATGAATAAAAAGCAGTTACTAAAAACTGCCTCTACCAACAGTTTTATTTAAATTGGATTTTTTTTCCCTATTAAGATTCCAAATTGAGATTACGTTATTTTTTTTAAAAAAGGCTATACTTACATAATAACGCCCATTACTGTGCATTTGGTGCTGAACTTTCAAAGAACATCAAAGTCGTGAACTGACAGAAATCACTGGCTAAATCCTAGGGATCCAAGTTTTTTGAAGTATTCATCTTTAGGCAGCTGCAGCTTCTTCTGCAGGTGCAGGGAGAACATTTTATTTAAGTCAGTTTATTCATCTAGCTCAATTCAAAGGCTAGTTCACTCAAAGCTGAGAAAATCTTTGGTTCTTAGATACAGAGAACCAATTTCCAATTTACGGATAAAAACTAGATAGCAACGGATGAGGTCTAGTCAAGGAAAGCTTTAGGACAGTATGATCTGTCAGTTCTACTATTAACTGGAAAAACTTGCATTTAAATTTATCAAAATGCCTTTGAACTAATTTTTTTTTAAGTCTTCAGCACATCTAAGGAAGCTTTGTATAACTGATTTAAAAAAAAACTTGCTTGCAATTTTAAAATTTGATTTCACATTTCATCCAGACAGCGATTGGTACAATTTATGGGCAAAAAAATTGCAAACAGAGGCTAAGCTGTGTAGTCCCTTAAATAAATGTGGCTAGATGTGACATCACTTTCTGAGGAAGAAAATAAGCCTAAGTGTTGTGTTGAAGCAATAGTCCCTGAGGGAGCAGCATAACCAACAACTACTTGAAAAGAATGAAAAAAGTATGAAAAAAATACAGTAAGGACTTAAGGTAGCACACTGACAGTACCATGGTACTGCGTTATAGCAACCCCATATCCTAGAAGCTTTGTTCCTGAGGGGGACATAAACACGCCGTTCCGAGGCACTGCAAAACTCCAGGACAACCGGAATACCTGCCTTAAGGAACCATTGCTAACTGGTTCTCCTCTTGCTGTATTTATTGGAGGTATGTGGTAAAAATGCGGTGCTTTCTGTTGAAAGACAAAATGCAGTTTGTGTCTAGACCATCTGCATTCCATAAAGTGTAAAATGAGGCCTTCAACAGCACAAGATATCTCCCCGAGACAAATCTCGGGGGGCCAGGGGAGCTCCCCTCGGCATGACTTCCCGGCAGGAAGAGAGGAGAATGATGTAAGGGAGGTAGATTAGATTAAAACAAATAAAGGAGAGCATATAAAGATATAACCAGTGCCCTTAGAGACACATACTGGCGACTGCTGTGGGGATGGGGAGTGAAACGGGAAATGGGATTTAGCACCCGTCCAACAACACAACTGATAGCCCATTAGGATGCATTTCTGCTATTAGGAGGAGACAAAAGCTGCAGGACCACGATGGCACCAGCTACATTGGGCTGGAGGAGGACTGACCCGACTTCTCCTATCTCCAGGAGGATTGCCTGCTATTTTATTTCACCAACAGTTCAACAGCCAGGGGAAAGACTGAACAGAAAAAGCAGGAGGACGCCCTGGTGAAAGCTATGAAATCTGTGAATTTGGCTGATAAAGCGCTAATCGTGTGGAAATAAAGTTCATGAAACAAATGGTTGTCCAGGCTGCCCAGCAGTCAGGATGATGGCAGCAGTCCTCACCCCTCCCAGAACCCTCAAGCACTGCAAACCGGCTCCCTCGGCCAGGCTGGGACGAGCTGATAGACAAGCTTCACTGTGAACCAGATATAGGAATTAATCCAAGCCAAAACCAAGAACAACCTGGAAAATAATGCTGTAAACCACTAAAGTCTCTGCTGATGTATAGCGACTGGGAACTCTTACAGATTTCATTACTTGTCCTTAGGCTAATGGCCAGAAGGAACCTCTTTTCTGCTGAATTGTCCTACATATGGAAATAGATTTTTGCAGGTATTCAAGAAAACAGAGCAAGCATTTTACATTATTACATTCATATTTCTAATAATGAATAAATCATCCTGGTTATTTCATGGTGACCTTTTGCTTTGTTTTTCTACGCTGATCACGGTGTAGCATTTGCCTGAGTAAACTGAGCAACTTTACCTGAACAAATCATCACTTATGCAGGTAAGTAAGAACAGACACTGTAAAGCTGCATGCACAATTTCAGTTATCAGTCAGAAAAAATCTGCTTCTCCTATTCTAAACCATACAAATGTTTGCATTCAAGACCATCTTTAGAAGAAAACCTTGTGGCTTTTATGAAGTGTGGAAGATGCCAAAGTCACACAAAAAAATGAGACATTTACTTCCGTTTCTCCTTGGTAGAGAAAAAACAGAAGCGAGACACCGCTTGTAAAGAACACAAATTGATTGTGTGAAGGAAATTATGAAACGAGCTAGTGGATAAGGCTGTGTTTGGAGGAACATTTTCTTCTCTCCATTTATTCCCATGCAAAAACCCAGATAAAAATGTCTTGCAGGCCAGCAACACTCCCTTCTCACTTCTGTGCTAATAAGTACCTTCCTCTTTGATAAACAGGGTTGAGAAACAAAGCCACTATTCATGGTGTCCACCTCTCCACTTTGATTGCCAGCACTGGTTCCACTCTTGATCCAACCCAGACATGTGGGGGAAAGTACGGACCCCATGGCTCAGCTTCTACTCTTTGATATGTCTGAACTTCAGATGTCCTTGGCGATGCACGGTTCCCCCCTCCAAGAGCCTCGCGGCTTTACGATAAGCAGACAGAAACCTGAGCCGAGATCCCCTCTGAGTCCATCTGCAAAATATCAGAGAAGCATTTCTACCAAAGCTGAGACCACAGGTGAGCACTTGGCCCATGGTGACTAAAAATTGTACTGAAGGGCCTTCAACGGTAATCTTTTCAAAGTGGCTGGTGAATTGTGTTCAAAAGTTCTTCAATTAAACTGCTCCATTATCTGTACCGTAAAGCCAGTTAAAAAAAAATCACATGGACCTGATTCTCATGGGTGAGGAGCAGCAGCTTAACCAGGCCCCATCCTTGGGCCAGTAGTAACAAACATCTTTTGAGAATCTGCCACCACAAGAAATGAAACTCAGGCACTTAACATGAACAACTAACCACTAACAACACCAAGGCACCTCTGCTACTGAACCGTATAAAGAGTAAGGGAAAGGCTTTGCCTAAACAGCCCTCTAGCAGCTGTTTCCTCAATCACTGCTATACAGTATTTGATACACGTTGGAAAAAATGTACCCAACAGAGGCAGAAGTATTGACCACAGGCATCAGGCAGCATGATTATTTCCACCCTTCAACAGTAGCTCTGTTTTTACTAACCCAGACACAAACCCTGAGGCTGATAAATCATAAAATGACTGAAGTACAAATACTTTCTATCCTGTTTGTCAAGGAAATAATTTAGCATGGAACAAAAGTAGAAAGCAGACAGCAATTTAGCATAACGACAGCAATTTTTTTCAGTTCCCTTTTGATAATTCAAAAAATGTTTATATTTTAAAAATTAAACTAAACAAAATTAAATTTTAAGATGAATACCATCATCACGTTCATGTAGCTCATGCTTTTTCTTGTTGCATAGCTAAAATTCAGCATCACAGCGACGAAAAGGTTTACTATCATTAAGGTTTCCCAAGAGGTTAATACTTCTGCCAAACAAAAGCAAGCAAAAGGTTTTGCACTTTCACACCTACCAGTGAAGGACTTTCCACTTTACTATTTGTGTCATCCCTCAGTTCAGACTGAAATTTTCTATCTATCTATTTTTTTTTCACCTCTTGAAATACTCCTCCTGTGACGTCCAGTAAGGGCCTGAACAGACACATCAAAAATTAGCCTCATTTAATGCAAAATATTCTGCTTTTCTAAGCCTTTCCAGAGAGAAGGCTGAAGATGCTTGCCTTAAAATCAAGGTTCTAAATCAGGTAATTATTTTTTTTTCATTGCACATTTTTAATTGTGAATTCATTGGTTGTCTGAATTATTTTTAATACTAGGTATTTCCCTTCATAAAAACTTTTTTTTTTTTTTTAAATTCCACTGGATTACTCAGTTATAATGTAATGATGTGAAAGGGTTAAATATAGTCTTTTGGTTTGTTTTTTTTCCTTCCATTTTTTCCTCTGAACACTAATGGAGTAATGTTGCATAACATCATGTATTTGCTTATTTCTCCTTATTATGAAACTTTCATACAGTACAATACCCAAATTCCTAATTTTTAGACTATTGGACCTGCTATTCCAAGCCTATTTTCAGGGTTCCTGACCTAGCGCTTCTTAATATTCCTGTCATCTTCATCACGTCTTTCGAAACTTCTGCAGTATAAACCTAATTGTTCGATCATGATTAAAAAACCTTCAAAACAAAGATCAAACTCCTTTTTTTACTTCATACATGAGCTAGTGTTTGCCTAACGATAAACGCTCACACTCCAAAATTTCACACAGCGTTTTATCGCCCACGCCAACCTCTCATCACTAACACTGGTATTTGGGCAAGGTGGTCATGCCAAAACATTTTTACCCTGGTTACGTTAGCTGAAAGGTAACTTTAATGCAACACAGTCCAATTTTTCTCATGGGATGTTTTTATATCTTTCACTGGCTTGCCTGGAGGTAGAATTAGTATTTCAGGCTATTGTTGAATCCATTTTGGTTTGTACCGCATCAGTTTTTATTCTGTAACCTCTTCTGGTTTGGATAGTGAACACAATAGTTTATTCAGGGCATGACCTGGAGCATGCTGATGTAAGTGGAAGAATTCATATTGCCTTCAATGATCTTTGGTCCGATGCCTAAGTAAACTGAAAGACATAACCACTATTTAGTTAAAAATAGTAATGCTCTTGAGACCTTATAATGTTTGTAGGGGTGAGAACCATTCAAATCAAAAGATAAATTTTCAGCTCAGTGTTAAGGATCCTATGAACAGCTGCCATTGATAACTACACTGACCCTTCAATAAACTTGTAATTTGCATGACCTGCATACTTAGACACTTGACTGCATGACTTGCATGCAAACCAACGCAAAATCAGATCTGCCACAGATTTAAACTGCAGCAATAAGAGTTTGCTCAATTCTGCTTAATTGCTTATGAAGTGCTCTTTTGGCAGTGGTGTGCCTTGAAAAGAACGAATGAAGGCCATCTAATTTCTTTTATATTGGAAAGTTCTTGCAGAGAAGAAGAAAAAAGAACATCAAATTCCACTAAAATTAAGAGAAACACATATTTCATTAATATGTGATAATAAAAAGGAGATAGAAAATATTTTCAAGGGATGGTTTTGGAAAGCTTCAGTCTTTAAAAAAAAATTCCAGAACTTTTTTCCTATTCGCTTTCCACTTATTTGTATGTTTTTCTACATATATAAATAACTCATTTGTCACACCAGTGATGTCTACATCTTATGTGAAACAAAAGCATAAACTCCCCACTCCCGTAACTCTTTTAACATGAAAACTTTGCAAATTAAAGAAAAAGCTATCAAAAAAATCAAGAGGAAATCTTACCTTCTGCAAGCTCTTAAGTTAACTCACAGAAGTTCTCTGTTGAATCACATATAGAAATAGATCCTCATATATAGTAATTTATTTCTTGGTACTATGTGCCAAATTAAAATAAGTTAATATTATTAGTTCATTCATATTTTCTATTTGTTATTGTTAGTTCATATTAGCTACTCAAACTCTATGTCTAAATCCTCTTTCAAATGGAAATGCAAATTTTTAATATCTTTAGGGAGATATGATAAAAATACTTGATGAAATTACATTTTGGGAAACTAAAACAGATACTGTGTTAAAGCTGAGATATTTTGCAGGTGTTTTCATTTTGGCTAGATCCTTACCTAGCGAGTCTGAAAGACAGATTCATGCCATGCCTTTGAACACAGCAGCTCCCCAAGCAAGCTTTGCTCGTCTACGGGTGCACCCAACTGCGAAGCTGGTACCTAAGTAGGACCCACCAGGCCACGAGTCTGGAGCTGGGCTGCCCAAACCAAAGCCGAGAGTTGGTAGTCTGGCAGAAAGGTTTTCCTTAGAACAAGTTAAATGTAACAAAGTAGTAGGAACAGCATTAAAATCTACATTAAGTACACACATGGCAAGTTCCTGGTCCAATTTTGCATTGCTGTTTTTCCTAGCATCTTCTTGTAACAGCTCTGAAGCCATTTTATATAGTGGATATTGGGATGAAATTCATGCTATTGCAACAAGTTGTCTTTCAGTTCAACCCTTATGAAGCCTTTACAACATAAATGGTGCTTATGTGATGCAGGTGAACCCTCTGTGATATCAATTTATTGTTGTAACTCAATAGAGGACAAGGAAGCTTGGCAAGCATAGGTAACTTTCTCCCCAAAGGTCTGCCCCTGGAAAAAAAGGCAAGCTAGTAACAGAGAGACCTGCATGTTTCAAACAAGATGAGGCTTATCACAAAAGAAACAATTATTAATTTGAATTAACCATTGCCAAAACATTCAAAGACCACGCAGAAACCAAAATCACCATCCCAGAACAAATCCTGCAGTGGCTGGGGAAAAAAACCAAAGACATGTATTTTACGTCAGTAATTACGATCTGTAAAGAAAACCCTACATTAAGAAAGAAAAAAAAAAACAGGGGAAAGGAAAGCACATGGAAATAATTGTTTAGTTACTATGAATAGAAGAAAATACATTTCTCTGAGATTAACTCTGTGTTAAGTTTGGAGCCTTGAAAGACTGCCAGCTGTCCGGGCATACATATTTCACCACTGAAGTATGCTTTTGTTCCAGAATGGTTGAGACCCCCAAAATGATGTAATCCCCAGCGGAAGACTGACAAGCTTTGAGATATTCCAAAACACAGATGACACACGAAATAGCAAGTAATCAGTGTAACTGTATTGTATATTATCCTGCGAGAATCCCACAAGACAAAGCTAATGCACCAGATAACGGCATCGCTCTGAGCAAACCAGGAGTAGGATGTCACAAAGATTTTTACAAAGAAGAAATCATTCAAGAAGGACAATTATCTACATGGGTGGAAGGAAGAACGATGGAGGGGAACATATGCCTTTCATAATTAGGGGCTCGATTATACTGTAGCCGAAAGGGATTTTTTACATTTTAAATTGGATTACATTTCAGAATGAAGCACACTAATTGGTATTTCTGCAGTCTGTTTGAAGAGAACTTCAGCTACTTAGGGATGGGGAAAAAATAACAAAAACCAGTGACCTTCATACCCTCTGTGCCTCATATCTAGTACTTTTGCCTGAAGTATTCATGGTCCCTTTTCCATTGCTGAAGCCATCTCTGGAAATAAGCGCTCTATTACTCATCTCTGTTTATCTCCTTGAAACCAGGAAAGAGATATAAGAATCAAATAGATATTAAATCAAACCATCGCAGCTGCTACAAGGAAAACAAACCAAACTACTCCGTCTACCACTACAAGCAAGAGACAGGTAGGAGTTATTTGCACAGGCAACACACAAGAGAGCACCTCGAACCCAGGGCCATTGAGGGAGTTAGTTAAGGAAGCGATGTGTGCCCTGTGAGGTGCAGAAACCCTCACTTACTGCAAAATAAAAGGCATGAGGCACTCTTAGTTCTTATCTATCTGCCAGAAACACTGCGCTGCTGGAGAAGCAGGTGGTAAATGGGCATGGAAAATGGAAGCAAAAATAACAGAGATTGTAATTTCTTATCTCATAAAGCCATCTGTAAATGAGTATAGATTATCACTTATACATATTCTTGATTCTCGAAATATATACCAGACAAATGTGTATATTCCCCAGAGAGAATGTCTAAGACAGAAGAACTGAGAAGGAACCACCATGAACGTAACTTAGAGGCCATAAACTTGAAGTAAAATATCCAGACCTTTAGACAAGGATAGTGCCTGTGAACGGAGATGAACTTTTAATATGACTATTTCTGAAGAAAGAAGGGGTTTGCAGAATATGAAGCAAATGGAAAGACACAAATTAATTATGAACAAAAATAAAGCAACAACCTTTGCAACTTGACCCTTACTGATGAAAGTCCCCAGGAGCAGCTTGGGCACCGACTGTCATCATCCCGCTGTGGCTCCTCACACACAGGTCACAGGCCAGGCAGGCATGCCTGCTCCGTAGGTACGTAACCAGCTTGGGGAAGGATGGTTCCCACACCTCACCCTGGGGAATGGAGGGACAGGTACTTCATAAGGCTGGTTCAAGGCACCCAGCTAAACTAGATGAGTCACACTGTTGAAAAACCTCTTTCTGTTGGCCACAAAAAGACACCCAGACAAGGTTCCTATTTTAAATCTGGGTTAAAATAGGGTGGTAGGAACAAACCTGGCATACTCCACTTCCTTTCCTGATCGGTACAAGTAAGTGTTTTGGGAGAGTAATGAAGGAATAGAGAGGTTTGAAGGAGCCATACAAAAATAAGTATAATGTCTTTGATTGATTTTATTTTTATTTTTTCCTTTTTAAAAACGAATTTGGTAACCAGTTGTGTCTAGAACTGTCCAGCAGTAGTTTGTTCTGGGGAGCTCTACGAGTGTGAGAGTAAGAACATGGCATTTTCACCTGGCAATACTGGGCGTTGAAGTCTCCCCACCATAAATGTTTGACCTGAAATTAGGAATTATGAAGGGTAGGAAGATATTTCACATACAAGAACGCAGCAGAGGTCCCAGCCTACAGCTGGGAGCCTGGGGAGACCAAAGGCAGACTGTCGGAGGACGTGGACAAAAAAAAGGAAGTGTAGCAAGGAGCTAAGGGCAAACTGGATCCATGTGGGTGATGGAGAGGTAGAGGGAAGAACTGGGGCAGTGGGCTGGAAATGGGGAGAGATGTAAAAACATATGCACAGGGAGATGCATGGTAGGGGAAAAGAGATGTGGCATGAAGAGACAAAAGAAGCTAATGGACTACAGGCAGAAAATATCAAACTGAATCAATTATTCATAAACTCCAGCACTCTGTTGCTGTCAAATACCTGCAAAGCCTATGTGGTACGTTTACCCACTGGTAAACATTTGGTCCATTTGGAAGACAACCTGCTATTGCACTGATCTCTTCACTACAGCAAGCAGCAGACAGTTGTGATGTGCAGCCAAATTATTTGAACTTGCCAGTAAAATAAGTATCATGCTCTACAGTCAAAATGTTGTTTCAGCTTTTATGTGTTCTGTTTGCTTACTTCAGAAATTATGTGGAAAGCATTAAAGGAACAGCAGTGAGTTTGTGAAGGCAAGCACTCAAAAGTTAACAAATGCCAGAATTACAATTCCTCAGCACGCAACAACATTAAGATTCGGATGCAATCAATTAGCCCTTAGTAGGTCTTCTGTCGTTTCTTCCTTACTTAGCACACAGGATTTGCAGAAATATGAGTGGAATATGCAGAAGGTGGCAGAAAGGGGAAGAAGATAAAAGACGATGAAGTAATTGAAGAATTAGATTCTCTTTCTCTGATTCCAAATTTTGATCTGCTGTTCAGCGAGGCTACTGGAAGCAAAAGCTGGTTCCAAATTTTTATTTTATTAGGTTTTTCTCATTTGCAGCCTCCATTGTAATAAACCTCCTTTAAACTAACACAAGGATGCCTCTGTCATGTCTATACATTCTCCAATTGCTCAACATCTTATGAGCATAAGGAAGAAAGGCAGAATTCCTGCTGGGATGAGGGCATACCTCCGGGAAGCCTCCTGGGTACAGACACGCTAATATTCAGTAACAGCCTGGGAAAGAAGTTGTCATCTAGGTAGTTCTGCTTGGTGAACTCCAAGGCTATAATCATTCCCCAAAGACTGTTTTATAACTCTAAATCTACCTCTCTCTCCCTCTATTTTTTTCAAAGCCTTGAGGCTGAATCAATATACATGCTGTACACAGATCTGTAAAACAAATATGCACAGCCAGCACCAGAAACAAAAGCCTGAAGGAGATCTGAATAAACCAGGAACATTCACACATTATAGCCACACATTCCCCACATTAACATAAATCCACTGAAGTCAAACACATATTTGTATTGTTTTTCATGAAATAAATGTGTCTAATTGGCTATGACTGGCTGTTACCACCTCTCATCAGGCAAGTATCGCCACAATAATGTTTATTTTAACTAATAAAGTGGAAAATTAAAAGAGAATCAGACATCTGGTTCTAAACTAGCCTCAGCGATGCATAATGCTTTCTAAAATTGTGTAGGGCACAAACATCACTCTGTTATTAAAATAAACGTCTCAATTAACAAAACTCTCTCAATCCGATTTTATAAATGTTACTTTCTTTGCCTCATGAAAGGACATCCAAGAAAGAAACAGGAAAAAAAAAAATTCCTTAGGCTATGATCTGTGAACTTTCCTGTCTTGACAGACCATAGTCGCAATGTCTGCAAAAGAGACCAGAAGGTCACAGCAAAATGTAACTTGACCTGAACTTTAACCACCAGAGGTGACATTTACTCAACTATAAAATTTAAAACTAAACAAGAACAAATATGGAGAAAAGGAGCATAAGAGCACCTTCCTCATGTTGATTTAAAATTCAAGACCATGAGAGATCTGCCTCTTAGTTTTATACTATGGGCTTCAGTACACATGAAGAGATTCGTGTGAAAGTATTCGTTTAGAGAAGGTAGTGCCTTTGAACTTCTGTAGTACACGACAATATTTAGCTGTTATTAAAAACAAAACGGTAGCAGCACTAACAATAGTTCTAAGGAAGGCATTTAAATTGTTATATTAAGAAAAAGTAGTTTTAGCAAGGTTGACAGACCAATGAAAATATTTAATCTCACTTAACCCCTTACGTCAGAATTGATCAATGGACCACATTATGATAGTTTGATCCATCCCTTTAGTTTGATCTCAGGACTGCTGCAAGCAGGAGGAGCACTGCATGTTTTCACACTGATTTATACAGAAGCAGAACCTGACCCTTAAGATGTATTATATGTGAAAGCAAATTATCTTGACTATAACGAACGATTGAACAGAAGACCTCTAGAGCTCACATCCATGAGTTTGCAAAGCTTGGGATGAAAGGGGGAAAATTAGGGCACGCTGACTGGGGAACTGCATGGGCAAGTGATGTATGTTTAAGTCATAAATTGTGGAGCTATTTATTAAATCCTAGAAATTCTTCTCTATGTGAGTTTCATATTCATAGTTCTGATGTTGAGATGCTAAGACCAACACAGCACAAGTTTTACAAAATAGAAGATGGGTTATTATCAATTATTCAAGAGATTCCTTTGGTTTAATACTGTGATGACAATGCATAGCCTTATGATTCCCTTTTATGACTCTGGGCTTGATTGCTTCTTGAAATATTAGATGTTAACATATTGCACTATCATTAAAATACATGGAAACCGTTACCTTGAAATAGGTTGACTGCCCAAAATTTGAAGGCCAGAATTCACCCCTGATAAAATCTCAGGGTAAGCACAAGAGAATTATCACTAACATTGAGCTGAAGAAAACTACAAATATGTAAAGCTGATAGTTATTCCTCCTTGCCTCAGTGCAGGCAATGCTGTCTGTCCCTGTGCCATCAGATCCAGCACACAGCGTGGTATTTAAAACAGATACCAAATTGGCAAGAATTGTAATAGACTACCCAGAAACTCTTACAAGAAGGCACTCAAGTCTAACAAAGTAAAATTTTGCAATCTACAGCAAGTGCATTAACATTTGTGGCTGTGTGCAAAAGAAAAACAAAACCCCCAAATCTCAGTAGATTTCTGTCGTATGGGTGGTGACTACTAACCAGTCCTTTTTTTTTTCCCCTCTTAATTTGACAGTTATTTAATACTTCACCATTTTTGGTTTGCCAGGTTGGGTGTGTTCTGCAAAACAGCAAGAATCTACTCATAATGTTACAATATGCCAAAACTTGAAGTTTCTGCAGGGAAGTGACTCGTATGGAAAGAAGAAAAAAAAAGGATTTAACCTTGCCACATACACACACACACAAGTACCTTTTTAAAAGTTGTCCAATTCTAAAGCAGCTTCTCTTTTCTTTTTATGCTTAAAGGAAATAGATATTTGATGTTAAGAACATCTTTTAAATGCTATTGAATTTGCATGCTGAAAAAGAATACAAATCATTAATGAAAATCGCACTGTATCAGTTTCCTGTTGCAGTTGGCTGTCCTGCTAAGTTGGCAGCGAGACAGCAGCCTGCAGAGCTGCAGGCATATGTCTCATGTTAAAAAAGAAAAAAAAAAAGACTTCATATTATAAACACTTCAATGAAAATTACTATCCAGTTTGGAGCCAACTGAGACCAGGTGCTGAAGACAAAATAAACAGCCAACATATGAAAATTTTAAAAAAAAAGTAAAAAATCCCCAACGTCACTGGGCATCCATTGGGATTGTCTTCTACCATACATTTTAATGTACATCATGAAATCCAAACAAAATATCCCTGCATATGTACAAAGTGGCCTGATTTTCTTACCTCTAGTACCATAGTTTCACACTGGTTTTTAAGATACACTTGATTTTTTTTAAGACACACAAATATACACTTATGTGAATTTAGATATAAATTAATCTAGAATGCTAGTACAAACAATTTGTCTCCCAAACAGTTCACTAGAAAACCCTCCATGTCTCCCTGCCAAGAAACAGCCCAAGAATCCACCCAGGCAGTGACACAAAGCCTGAAGTCAGCGATCGCTGATGTGGCTCGCTCATCTCCCATTTGCTGACCATGTATTTTACACAGAAACAGGAAGAATCCTTTAGAATGGTGACAGTGGAGAGGTACTGGGGTCTGGAGAGGTCCAGGGTCCTAAGTAGAGCTGACAAAAATTAGGACACGTACTCTGTGCATGAAGAGTCAGTGGCTAAAGCAGAGCCAGTCATTGCTTTCTCCCCACTTTTGCAGAGAGGTCACAGCAATCCTCTTGTGACTGTTGTGTAAATCAGATTAAAATTTGGGGATGTATGAAGTGATCTTTTTTTTCTCCCAACAGCCCTGTTACCATGAAGCAAAGGACTGAAGTGTTGCAGCAGCAGCAGCATCTCAGGGTTAATTAAACCTGTGCAGCCCCTCTCGCCCAGCCAGGCAGCAGCTTTGCTCATGCCTCCCTGCTGCTCCTGGTAGGGTGAACATCAGGTCCACCATCCTCTGGGAATGCTGGACCACAAATACTTTCCACTGGATTATGTCCAAAACACATGAAGAAAATAAGACAGATACCAGGAGATCATCTTACACACATCCTCTGCCAGTCAGAGAGAGAGAGGGGTATTTTAGGTGTCTATAAAATCAGCTGGGGCAACAGGAAAAAAAGAAGCCTCATAAGCATCAAACTCCCATTTCAGAACTGGGAAGAAAATGGTCTGGGTTTCATCTGACTGCAGTAATAACGCCTGCAGCGTGACAGGATGAAGCTATTTAGCTCTGTCAACAGAAACTACCTTTTGTTGTCCAACGCAAAAGAGAAAACTCCTTCCAATTGCACCTTATCTGCACACCAGCCGGGAAGGGCTCTGCGAGGCAAGGATCATCTCCTCGTTACTGGGGAAGAGACACAGGGAGCACGGGAAAAAGAGAGAGAAACTTTATCATAATCTGAGACGGCTTTCTTTTTAATGATTTGAGTGGAGCCATCCCATGGGAAAGTTTTTCTTCCTTGCAATGCATTCATGACAATGGCAACAGCCCTGAAGTTCACACAGCCATGCCACGCCAGTGTTTACAGCTCCTCCCTAAATCACAGCAGATTTAGCTCTACACAGACCGTACACCATGGCATTTCTGGTGCTTGTCTTCATTACAGAGCAGCGGTTATGACTTGCAGGCTACAGGACAGCGTAGATTCCCCAAACAGCTCAGCCTCTAATCATGCACATACAACAGCCTAACCCAGTGGGAAGAGGTGTTCTTCCCAATTCAAACTGGTGTGCAAAGCTGTGCTGCCAACATTAGGCATGAAAATGACCCTTTAGCATCGGGGACTAGAAACAGCTAATCAGTATTTCAGAGCGCAGCCTGTCTGGACATTCAAAATGTTTACCCATTTGATGTGTTGAGGTATTCCCCCACCCTCCGTCACCTACTCTATGAACTTTTAACATAAACAGTTTAGTTTATAAACCTTCGCTCTGGTGGGGAGCTGATCCCTATCTACCAAACCTACTGGCAGCCAGACTCCCACACACGCCTGAAATGAAGGAGCAATCCTTAAACCCAAGTCCTGTATCCCAGTCCTGCAGGAATGCCCCAGCATGACCCAGCATTGCCAACACATTGCTTTTGTTTTTTGTGCAGACAATGGAAATGTAGAGTTCCTGAAGCGTGAACGGACAAAATGGAAGCTCTGGAGAAAGCTTGAAGACAGCACAGCTTGTTAAGGCTTCTCTAAATATTCAAAACAAAGAATAGAACTTTGAATTACTTGAATTACATAATCTTTGAAAACTCAGAAGGGACAATATTTAATTTGGATTTTTCTATTTTTTCCCTAAATGATAGCAAAAAACAATTTGGTTGCAGCTTTTTTTTTTTCATTATTTTGGATAAATATAGACAGTTACAGTTCTCAGCATAAATACCTACACTACATAGAAATACCAGACTAATCCTTCTCTAATTTGTCTACGTATTGCCATTAATAATGTGTTTCAATTTTAAGAACATGAAAAATGTCTCATTGTAGTATGTATTAAACTCTCAATAAACAGCAAAATAAAATTTAAAAGTGCAAATGTTTTCTTCAAGTCATGACTTCTTTTTCCCATCAATTTTGTTGTGAAACCCACGGACTACTTGGAAGTAAGCTATTATACAAGGGAGGAATAGGGCTAGCCTTTCACTGAACTAATGGAAACTTTACTAACTGTATAGAAAACATTCTAGATAAAAGCACAGAAAATTTAAAATCACTCAGAATTTACTGTTGGATTTTATGGTTTTAAACAACGGTAGTTTCACAATATTTTCCTGAACTGCATGAACGGGGTGAGGGGGGAAAAAAATCCCTAGCAGATATGTGAGCTACACCTCCATAGTGAAGCTGAGGAAGTCCTCTCCTACACAAGGTGGGTGGTACGTTCAATCACATCTAAAGGGGCTACATTATACCCGCACACAAGGACCTAATTTCATACCTGCCTACCTGTAATATAACCAGGTTTGGGAAACTGTTGCTCCAAATCAGCGGTGAAGCCAAGACCACAACCAAATAAAAGTGAGTCACTCTGTCCTCTGAGGGAACTGGCCATCCCTGTCTAGGAATGTAGATGCTTCTTGTAAAACTGGGTTTGATTTTAGGATTCATGATACTGCCATGATAGCAGTAAGGTAATGATACCTTCCTTAATTTGTAACCTCATTAATGTGCAATATGTTCCCCAAGAATTGTGTGCTGAGGACAACCAGAAGTAGCCAAGACACCATGTGTCTAACCCAATACAGCAATGCCTACAGTTCAACATACAGAATTTAGAAACAGCGAGGAAAAAGGCCAGAAATACACTTTATGATCCAGTTTTTAGAGGCTGATAAACAGCAGTTCCTGGCACAAGAGGGTTCCTGCTTAAGAGGGTGCAACTGATGCCTACGGCCCTCCCAGCTGAGAGTTACTACCCATGGGCAGCGTAGCTGGGCCGCCCAGCAGCCTGGCAGGGCCCGGGGCTGGCCCGCTGCCCTCCAGAGCAGACCATGAAAGGCAGATCTGCTCTACAAAGCTCCCACAGAGATCCGCAGATGAAAAAGAGAGAACGGCGCAGCTGAAAAAACAGGTTTTTAATTGCTTTGCGGCTCTATTAGCATTACTCTTGCATACGTTTGTAGCTGTACGCAGCTTTACATGGACATTTACAAAACTAGATTAATAGATAAGATTATAAAATAAATGTGATATTTCACAGCTTTTTTTTTTTTAAGCAGTTGCCAAAAAGACATCCCCCTCACCAATGCCCCCAAAGCCAGCATTCTGTTGAAAAGCATCATTTTCCATTATGTTTTTGGTCTATTCTGTTTCCCCTCCAATTTGTAACATTCTGCTGGAAACAGTGATGAAGAACATATGTCTGTGGTAAATTACACCCAGGAGAAAACTTGGAACTGCTACATTCAGTTTTATTACTGAAGGCATTAAGATAGTCTACTGTAAAACGTATTATTTAACAGTTCCATCAAACACAACACCACCAATATACTTTTATATCATTATACATGCAAAAATAATTGTCTCGTATTTCTTAAATCTCATTGTGTGATTAATGTGTTGCATTTTCATTTTAATTAACAGTTTCAGGATATTTTTAGTGCTTCAATGAAACAAGGTGTTACATTAATGCAGAATGCTATTGTACAAATATTTTGCAAAACATATGTTCAGGCAACAATAAGGCTGAGAAGCCTAACACTCAACAGCCAGGAAATTGTGAGTGCTCATGCTTCTTTCACAATATAAGCTTACACAAGTGCTGCATCTTAACGCATTCTGCAGAGGGTTGTAATCATCTAGGCTACATCAGAGAAATCCAGTGTGGCCGACTGGATGGATAGGCTAACATCTCCAAGAACCGCTTTCTTTTCCACTGCTGCAAATACTAATCCAGTTTCACTAGGTAACACAAAAAAACCAAACACAGCATAAATACCCCCTGCGCACTGATGGGCTGCATCTTTCGGGGGAGGTTTGCACTAGTTCAGTGAGGTAGTCATCACTGGAGATTCCCTACAGGCATCGACTCTGGCAAGTATAAGTAAGTTTACATCTAACAAATATAATAGGAATAAGAGATACCTCATATAAAGCCAGCTATCACTTTGACTGATGGCTTGATCTCAAAAGGCAACTTTTCTAAAGGTTTACAAGGGTTTTGCATTTTATTTCTCAAGTGACTCCATGGGAACCACAAATAAAACCAACGAAAACGTGTAACTGATTGCACACCTTCTGTGCTTTGCAGAGAAGAGGAAAGCAAAAGGCTTAGGCAGCAATTCAGAGCCACAGCTGAGGTAAGGCTTTTAATTTCAGCTTAAGTCAACCAAACAGCCTTAGCACAGCGTTGGGTCCAAACTAAAACCAAAACGTCAGGCACCAGGTGTATCGGGAAGCAGAGCACAAAGTCCTGGCTGTTCAAGGAAATGTACTCACTAATATCTGAGAATGTAACTCAATTTTTTTCTTCTTCAAGTTCCAAAATGAGTCACACAAAGCTGCGAGCACCAGTCCACTTCATGAACTGCAAACTGAGACCCAGAGAAAGTTACTTTCTGAATATGATATAGAGAGTCTCACTTACTTTATTAGTACTTATTCATAATGTGCAAGAGTCACTGAAGCTATATTGTTCTGGTTCTCTGTGGTGTTCAATTCACAGATGGAATCTAGCCATGGCTCTTCGACAAATACACTATATAATCACGAAATTGAAGACTGTGCTGCAATGCACACAGGAGTTAAGTGATGGTTGCATGGGAAAAGGAGTAACTGACATTTCTCAGCTTTGAAGTGCTTGGCTTTGCAGTCTGCATAGCATTACTGCCTCATGCCTTTTTAAAGGCAACTATGAATTTTGCTATCTATTGCTATAACCAAAACTGTCCAATTAGGCGTTGTCAGCAGGGTTTGAAACTTAAATCTGCAGCTCTGCAGGTTAAGCTCCTTAGTAAGAGCAGATTTACTGCAGAATGGATATTGAATATTCAGGAACTCAGGTCCCACACGGGAACCTGGAGATGAAGAGTGAGCCAGCAGGCAGTGTCCTGAATCCACCCAGTAACTGGCTTCGTTTCCAGTTTAACATTCTTCCTATCACTTACCTTGATGGAAAGCTAAAGACAAAAGAACATGAACATGTTGTTCTGATCACGAACGAGAGATTCCAAGTATTATTGAAATTTATTTTAGTCTAACTAATTTTTGTGGCCATTTAAGAGCAAAAAAGGTTGTCTCTTGTTTCTGACTTAAAGCAAAATGAGGGCAGAATGCTCCAGGTCTGGACTACGATCTGTCCAGACCCATGGCTGTTGCTAACTTACAGAGCTGAGCTGACCCTGTGAAAATAGGCCAACCTGTATCTGCTAGAAGGAACAGCCAGTCCGCAGTTCATAGCATGTTCTACTGGAAGCAGAAGATGTCTCAGTGTTATATCCACTATTGTACCAAAAGGGGAAACCAGTGCTGCCACCTATTCCCTGACTTTCAGCCCTGCCACAAAGAAAGCCCTCCTGCTGTGAGCCCTCCTGCTGTGCCTTTGAAAGAAAGCTTGTGGGTGCTGCTACGGTTCTGACTTGCCTTGTCTCTCAAGCGAGCAAAGCACCCAAGGTTCAGAGGGAAGCAGGGTGTAGAACACAGGCCTGGCAAAATACAGGTCAAAGAAGAGTAGGTCTAAGGCTGCTCATGTTTTCTCAGTCTTCCCAATTCAACTGTACTGCAAATATAGCAAATTACAAATTCAGCAAATTCCACTAATGCTGAGAAAACAATCTGTTGGATGAATAAAAGCTTGAAAACTACCTAAGGGGCATTCCTAGAAATTCCATTTTATACTTTCCTCCCAAGACAATCCTTATTTTTGGTCATGACAGTAAGTTTTAATTTTTTTCCCCTCTTTTATGAATAAGTCAAAAGAACTGTCATTTTAAATAAGATGTAAAAACAAAGAATGCTGCTAAATCAGAAAAGTATCCAAGCAAGGGGAAGTACCAGCACACACTTGTGCAGAAAGCACAAACATAGTTGTGCTAAACACACAGATACAGAAATAGAAGGATGCAGGGACTCTGGCTTTGTGTTATGCAATTAACTTCATCACCTAATAATGATGTGCTTGGCCTAAAACTACCTATACTGGGTCTGACGGGGATGGAGTTAACTTTTTTCACAGCAGGTTGTTTGGTGCTGTGTTTTGGATTTGTGGCTAAACTCACGTTGATAACACACGAACGCTTTGGCTGTTGCTGAACAGCGCTTGCACAATGTCAAGGCTTTATCTTCTTCATAGTCAGATGCCCCACATAACAGAGTGCATACTTATGCCTAAGGAGATGAATACTGTACTCCAGATACCCACCATGCTTCTAATGTTCTCCCCGCTATTTAAAAAGACAGAAGTAATTTTATTTTGTAAACTAAAGAATCTTTGTATTGAAACTTTCATTCACTTGTTCATCTGCCCAGAAGCTGAGAGCAAACACCCAGATATCTACCCACGGAACAGGCATGGTGGAAATGAAGCATACAAGTATTTCATAAAAACTATGGAATTACTGACAGGTTATGGAACATAAGACAAGCACAATGTCTATTTTGATTTCCACCTGCGCTTGCAACTATATAACCTGAGAGCACAGAGAGCAGCAAGGGAAGCACCTACACACACAGGAATGAAGCTTCTCTTTGGTACTTGACACAAATTTCAGACACTTCAAATCTTCCCATACTTACGTTAGGCAAAACAAAAAGAAACTGATAAAACTGTGATTCAAAACACTGTCAATCATAGGAGAAAAGGCAAAATATGAAAATGGAGGTTTAGAAATGACTGCACTGCATCCAGCAGAAGACACCACTGAAGTTGTGAGGGAAGCACCGGAGAGTGGACAAGATGTGTGAAAAATGGGAGAGCAAAAGTGTACAAGAAGCCCAGAACACTGCCTGCTCCATAACAGCACAGCACATATATGACTGAACACGCCTGTTCCTACAGTAAGAGTCATTTAACCATGAAGTATTTCACACTCAAAGCAACAGCAGACCAATCAGACCACACCTGTATTTTGAAGCAGAAGCATCCACAGACAATAGTACCAGAATAACCAACAGCAGTATTGTTCCACTTCCCTCGTGACCCTCTACTTAGGCCCATTCTTGGCAAAGACTTTCAATTGCAAGCTCCACACAACATCTTGACTTATGTCCATATGCTCCCTACCTCAAAGATGACCTTGTCAACAACTGCTCCTTATTAGTATTGAGAAAATATTGAGAAAACTGACAGTAGGAACCAAGATCCCTTCTGCCATTTAGATATGCCACCCTTGAGGCATAGTTCATTCATTTAAATGAATGTTTTTAACAATTATTTTTTTTCTAAAACGTGACACCGGCAGCAAGAGGTTAGGGCTTTCCTACTCTATGAGTGCTCATCTAAAAAAAAGCTTAGCATGCTATTTTTAAAGGCTAATGTTCATGTCATTTCAGCAAAAAGCTCAATGTTGGTTTTAGACACATTTCATCTTTTATGCCAGACAGGCCAGATCCTTGTATTCACAAAGCAACTGTGGTTCAGTGAACATGTTTCTAGAATTAATTTTGACTTCCCAGGGTCAACTTTACACTGATCAATGAAAAAAACTGTGGAAAAGATTACCTTCTGAAAACACACAAACTTAGCCAACCTTTAAAAAAAGAACAACTTGTAGAGCTTTCATCAGACTCAGCACTCTTCAAGGATAGCCTGTCAGCATCTGGCATATATGAACATGGGAGATGGAACAAATCTACAGGAAATCCTTGTGCTTACTCACATACCCTCAGCACCACAGACAAGTCAAGCTGCTTTTATATGTTTCTCTCAGTTCTTGCGTTCCCAGCCATCCAATTTCTCACCACACAAGCAGAATCTTACCTGTTATTTTCTGCAACAAGGGAAACGGCTCCGGCTCATCACAAATGATCTTGACTAGGGCCTTTTTCACCTCTTCTTCAGCTGCATCCAGCTCTTTTCCACTTCTGATTTCTCCAACCACAGAATACATGTATACCAGCAAGACAAGGAAGTCCTCGCAGGTATAATCATCTTTCGTCCTCTCATTGTAAGACTTGATCATTGGCAATAGCTGGTTCAAAACACTGGGCATTTCTGACTCGCCTATAGTCTGAAAAAAAGAAGGAAAACGTGTCACATTGTTCCCGTAGAGCTTATCAGTAAGTATCAGACACACTCCTGCCTGCATCCCCAAGTTATTATTTGCATTCTCATTTGTCAGCACACGGTCCTGTGGCTTATGTGCTGCTCAGACAGCAAATTTATTAGTTTCCTACAAGTTTTTTTCCTAGGGATTCATGATAGCAGCATCTAAGCACTTGAAAAGCCTGATGACTAGATCTTCTCCGTGTACCAGTACGATGGGAGGATGGGAGCATCAGTCTCTGCAGTATGGGCAGAAATGGTACAAAGCACGAGGTCAAATGCTTCCACTAAATTTTGGGCCTCCTCCTTGGGGCTGATTTTGTACTTGAGCAGGGAGTTCAAAGCCCAGCTCCCATTGACTTCAGTTGCTATTGTGAGCTCTCAGCACTTCTGCAAACCTGACGCTATGCTTTCAGGTCAGAAACCCAAAAAATTAGAAATAGAGGGAACCACCTGCGAAGCATGTTCTTTAAGGGACCGGCGTGGTTTCTTAGAAGAGCTCTACAACAGGAGCAGGGACAGGGCAGCAATCACAGCCTGGTATGTGCCCTGACTCTCTTCACCCTCTGCCTGCTTCACAGCACACTCATCAGTTTGCCATGTAACAGGGGTCTTCCACACCGAAAAAGCCTTCTTTGCTAGGCAGGTCAGGCTCATTCCCACAACACATCCATGCTGTGAGGTGAGTAAGGCAAAGGCCATGTGGAAGTGGGAAGAAGTATGCAACCGGGAGGCTGAAAGATGATCATAATGTGTATACAAGAAGAGGAAGGCTGGTAGAGAAAAGTGGGGGGAAACAGAGTATGCTGGGATGTCCTCAGTAGCTGAAATCACACTTGCTTCTTCTCATCTCTGTGAGAGAGGTGTCCGTGGTTGTAAAAAGGAGACTTCAGACATGAATCTCCTGAAGTGCCAAGCTGACATCCACATCACGTAGCACCAGGGCTGGGGTTTAGCTCCACCATGCGGGTCTCTGCCACTCAGGACAGCAGAGTGACTAATCGTACCGGCGAACTGCCACCCTCGCTATGCACACACGCCTGCGTATGAAATCTCCACACCCTAGTTTTCTGCTGTGCATGAGTTTACAGCTCAGCAGTGGGATCAGGTGAGTGCCAAGGCAAGCAGGAGGAGCACACTGCCTCTGTGTGGGGAGGGAGGTGTGGGAGGAGAGAAGGAGGAGAGAAGAACAGCCTTCCTCTCTCGGTGGCAGTGATTGCTTGGATCCATCCAAGAGGTCTCCTGCAACATGAGTACCCTGCCCCTTGCCCTGTGATGACCAAACAGTTCCCTGTGAAAACCTGTGGGTCAATTCATAGTCTACAGCAAACCACCGAATCTCTTATAATCCAGAGCGTCAAGTCTACAAACATTTATTCTTGGTTGTTACTACAGTAACATCAAACAGACTAGTCATGGTAAATAGGCACCACAGCTAATAATATACCCTTTAAATAGATTCACAGTAAGTAAATAAAATACAAAACAAACAAACCAGAGAGGCAAAGGTTTATACAATAACAAAATAATGCAATTAGGTTTATCACTGCTTTGAACTGTATTAGTTTATTTCTGAGCTCTTCTGACAACTGAGTACTTTTTTATGAAACCTGGGCAGGGATTTCAAAGTCTAACTTCAGGAACACGGAAATGGAAAGTTTCATCTCCTGGCATACTCCATGCAACACTTCAAGTGATCTTAGTTTTGGTTGTATTTTGGTTTAGCTGTTCTTTGACAATCTCAGAAACACTAACAAGCTGTAATTTTTATACCTACACCAACCCACTACAGATCTTGATCATAAAGAAAGTACAAATTACTTAAGCTCTCAAGAAACTTTTTTCCAGCCTATGCTATAGGAAATAACACTTCTGTGAACTTTGGGGCCCACCCTGCTCCTAACACACAAATTTTGCCATGGACCCATCTTTCAAGGGACTTTAATGTGGTCAGATGTTATGTTTCTACTCAAATACATACCTTAGAGAAGAATTTTCTAACTACCCACACACTAAACCTAACAGTAAGTGCAACTGTGGACTTGAAGCAGTAAATTACAAAGCTACAGTGGTCAAAAACACGTGGGAGCCAAAAAGGAACATTTAGAAATCTGGGAGCATTTGGCACCCTGTGTATGTTTGGGCAGGGAGTGTTAAATCACATGCACAGCAAGTCCAGGCACTGCTGCTCTTGCAAAACAAGTCTAGGGTGTTTGGCACTGGTCTGGCATATGCTGGCTGCTGGGCCACCCTCAAAACAAGGCAGTCGGTTCCCAAATTTCAACTCAGCCCTGCCTCCATTCAGTATTACCTGCTTTCTTCTTGAAAAGTGACACAAACACATTCTCATCTGTATGTCAGGACAATAAATATCAGATCACCCAGATCCTAAAACGGAAAAAGACAAAACTTCAAGGAATTCAGAGGTATGCAGCTACCGGGAGGAAGCTACCCACAACGAACAAAAGCCTAATCAGCCCTAAAAATCTAAGAACTGACATTAACTTACATATGGGGTTATTCTGGAACAGATGAGGAACTTCAATCTATATTAATCTGAATTCACTCTTAAGGAGAGGCAAGCGCTATGCCACGTATAATTGAACATCATCTACCACCTACTGGCACATCATCTATTCCCTCCTCCCCTCCCAACACACAAACTCTCTACTTCACCTCATCCCTCAACATCTCATATAATGCTCCTACAACACCAAAGATGAGTTCTTGAAGAAGCTCTATTTCGCATGCACAAATTATCCAAATGCATGGAGCACTGAGGATGCACATGGTCATATAAAACAGTAGGGTCAACAGCTCCTGCTTGAGGATAGTAGCTCCTGAAAGTACACGTGTACAGCATCTCTGGCAGACTTTCAAACATGCATGATTAAAAAAAAATTTGGTCTGAACTTTCAGGATGATTTACTGTAGGGAGGGCTAGAACTCAACAACTTAAAGCAACAATTGCCACCTCTTATCTTCAAAGTAAAAATGAAAGAGAAAAAAAAAATAAAGAGCTATAATAAACCGTTAACTTCAGAACGCACATAGGGTCCTTCTGGGGTATGAACTTCTCTGGAATGTTTTTCCCTTATCTCTTGGGAAATGGCACTACAGAAGACTTCAAATGGAACTGCCAAGTTTCAGAGGCTATTCTGTCCAAACAGGCCAGTCGGACTGGAGTGTGCATGAAAAAAAAAGGGACTCACAGCCTCACTGCAGAGCACGGCTCCACAGGGAGCTGGGAAATTTGCCTCAAACAAAATCCACTGGCAGATTGTCATTATCTGGCCACCTCCAATGATTTAGGGGCTCCCTGCACCGCCTAACAATCAATCAATTACCCTGATTGAACAACCCTAAAACACAAGTTTTAAAAATGTAACTACCCATGACTCAAATTTCCTGCTGGTTATATTGGCCTCAGGTTAGCCCCATTTCTCTATCATCAAGGGAGCCAATAAAAATAACAAAAACAGGTCAATTCTGAGCTTTCCAAAGGCTGTATAAAAACATTAACGTTGCTTAACACAGAGCCAGCTAAGGCCCAAGCTCTAGCGCCTTCTGCTCGGCTGCATTCTTTGGACATTTTAATGCTATAACCATATATTCTTCAGAATCCAGGGAAAGTTTGGGATACTTTTTTGTTGTTTTCCATCTCTTTCCTCCACCCTCCTTAGTTATTTATTTTTATAAATGTGTAATAATTTACTGTCCCTAAGGGTAAATGAACCGATGCCAATTTGCTGAGTTTTGCAAAAGGATCAAGTTTTGGCAGATGGCAGGACAGCGAAGAAAGCACAAAAATAATTTTTTCAGGTTTTAATCACTGAACATGATATTGTGCTTCAAAAGTGACATTTGAAATGTCATTTAAAGGATCTACAGGAATGAAGAGGAAGTGTAATAAACCCAGGAAAAAATTGTTTGCATTTCTGTGAATGGCACTATTTTCAGTATTAAATAAACCTGTAAAAATTTAAAGCCACATGTATCTTTTACACAATAGAAAACAGAGTGTGTGTGGAGGAAGAGAAGAGGAGGGTCAGAGTTTACTTGAATTAACACGTGTCCCTGACAAAATTGAGAAGAGAACCAAGCACTCTAATCCCTGCGCTTCCAGCCCACTGTCCTCAACACATCATTAAAAATAGTAAAGCAAAAATCAACTTCAAGCAAGTGGAATTTATTTTCTTTTAAAATCCAGGAGGAAGGAGGAGATAAATATTAAGAGACTACTTCACTATGTAAATATTCTAGCGACTTTCCACTTAGGAAGTAAAACATGTTTAATTCCTTCAGAGGTTGCATGAGTTAATAGAACTCTTTGGAATGGGAGTCACACAACTTTACAACAGTGAGGAATTTTATTGGGGTAAAACAAAACTAAAAAACAAGCCCAAAACCCAGACGCAGGTAAAACCAGCAGAAGGATGGCTGGAAGCTCACCAGCCCTTATTCATTTGCTGCCCCATGCTCCCGGACCATCCTATTTAACAGAAGCTCCTTTTATAACTTTGGTGGGAAAAGAGGGTTTATGAGTTGTGGGATAAGCAGCTTTCCAATGTTGCTCTATCTGATTTGTCATGTTTTACCTGGGTTTGACATTTTGTGTTTCATGATTTCGCCACACAGCATATTAGCTTCCCCACTCTCCAGATGAAGGCAGAATATTCTAGCTGCTAAAAGTGACAATGGCACCAAGGGAGGACCTCACAAGTATGCAAAACCAGCTCAGATCCTTCCCAAACAACAGATCTCTGCAGCAGTAATCATCTTAGCAAAAACGAGAGACACTGCCAAGCGAAGGAGGAGTCTTAGCTGCCTGCAGTGCTGCCCATAAATCAAATGCTGCAGTGCTATTACTCACTGTTTTACACTGTTTGGCCACCTG
This sequence comes from Tetrax tetrax, assembly GCA_009806455.1. Lineage (NCBI taxonomy): Eukaryota > Metazoa > Chordata > Aves > Otidiformes > Otididae > Tetrax > Tetrax tetrax. The sequence continues at coordinate 106,295 of WHYT01017413.1, read as the reverse complement.
AGATTTTGGGTTGATTGCATGTAATTTCCATATGGGTGAGAAGACGTCTGTACTCCCTGCTCCCAGCAAAACAACCATTTCATGTGTTTGGTTTTCATAAAATGGTCTATGGGCGACTAATGATTTGAGACAATAAGTATGATCTTACCATGTAAATTATGTTTGTCCATATGAAGCTCTAGAAATCATTCTAATTCCTGACTTAGGTAGGTTTTGATAAAAACGTATCTCCTCTTTGTCTTCTCTTTAAATATTTGTAGGGTATGATTGAAAAATAACCAACCCAAAACACAACACAAAAAATGAAGGTCTTCGAAGTACTACACTCTCACCATTCAGAAACCCCTCAATCTGTCAGTGTCAAAACACATAGCATCCAATTATTCAGGCAGGCTATTTAAGAAAAGGTCATCCTATCATTTTGATATCTGAAGTCCACCATCTGTATACTTCCTTTTGCAGGAAGTGACTTTGGATGCCAGAAACGTCTTAGTGTCTCAAACTTATGCTTCCAGCTGGGGAGGGTTGACAAAGCCTCGCCTTGCAGGGGGAAGAACACTTCAGCCTTAGGGTAAAGCAGACGACGCACCCAGCGAACTCACAGCAGCTTGAGAGTGCAAGGTGTGAGATGCTGGCAGTAAATAGCCACTTCCAGTAAAAAAAAAAAAAAAAAAAAGCCTACATAATTAAAAATAAGGAGAAAGATCACATTCTTTTTTGGGGATTAAATCAGGTTTAGGACTTGCCCTTGTCAATACCAAAAGACTTGCATCTTCTTCTCTTTAATGGCAGTCTCCATCTATTCAACTTGATAGACAATACAGAAATCCACCAAGAATACTCGTGGTATAAAGAAAACAGCAGAGAAAGATGAGAACTAAACTGCTAGCGACAGACACAGGAAACAGTAAAAGCACCTAGGATCTCTCTCCTCTGTCATTATTCTTAATGGCTCCTCTGTCTTTAATGAAATATCCCTACAAAGCCAATTCTCTCTCCTGCCCCTTTCCTGCATTTATCACCCGCTCTGAGCATTGCCCTAGGAACTGTATTCTCAAAACTGCAGAGACAATTTCCAGGCAGCCCTTGTAGACAGAGTCTTAAAATTATACCACAAACAAATATAAAGAAATTGAGTAAGCTTTTTAAAAGCTATTTTTAACCTGGCTCATGCTGTCAAAGACACAGATTCCCATTCACCCTACGTGCATCCTCTCCCAGCTGGCCTTCAGTTCTTGCCTTCTGCCCACCACAGCAGCCTCTTCCTTCGGCGCCTGCTGCAGTGTTTCTGTTCTCTGCTCAGGTTTACTGCTTGGCCACAGAAACACTTACACTGGCTATGAAGGCCAAGGATTGGACTGCTTCCTCAGGCAACAGCACTGGCTTGCAGCCTACACGAACTACAGTTTAAGGTTGCCAAGAGATATAAAAGAAAATTATATAAATAATCATCTGCTCTTTGGACGACTTCTTCAATGGCCAGATTCTTAATTGGTGTCTCTCAGTCTACACTACAGACATTAACAGCCCTTTGCCAATTTACACCTGCTGAATATCTATCCGTGATGTCAGCTCTTACTGCAAAACACTGTGATGAGTCAAAGGCAAGAAAAATTAACTTACAACATAAAGCTTTTACAAAACATAACACTTGTAAGCTCTTCTGGTCAGAGATTTTTTTTTTTTTAACATCTTGCATAATTCCAAAAACACACCACTGACACTTAACAGCTAATATGTGATAACAAAAAAAAAAAAAATAAAATTGAAACAAGATGTTCAAGCTCTATAATTTCAAAAAAACAAAACAAAAGCAAATCCCAGGACTGCTCTTTCAGCCAATAAGTCCTTAGCCCATGATCATGACCTAAGCAATTGGATTCCACCTATACCCAATAGTCAAAGAAGTATATTCCAATATCTTTCTTTAACCTAACTTCCTTACGACATAAAAAGAAATTACATTTTGAACATCATTAGGATTTTCCCTTATCACCTTTACCCTGTCTTTACTGAGCACCACAGTTTGACAGCAATTTCCCCATTTTCAATCATCTTGCAACTTCCTCAGTTATTTTTGTTTCCTGTGTTACAAAGGCAGATTTAGTTCCCATGTCAGAACTGCAAGACTTATACATACATTTTGACAAAATTTGAAGGTTATCACAAAAAGCTGCTAATAAACTCAGTGATATCTCATCTTCCAGAGTACAGAAATCACCTGATCCCAGTGAGTTGTGCTGTCTGGAGACGTATCATTACATCACACAGGCCAGTTCTTCCCTCTCTCTTTGGAAACTTATTTAAGTGTACAGCTGTGTTAAGATATTTTAATGGGTTCATAGGGGCTCAGCAGCAACAGGATACTGAAAAAAAAGGATATTTAATAAGTCTGGATTTTATTAGACAAATCTCTGCAAGGATAGGAACAATTTTACTTAAATCACCACATGTCTGACATACGAGACTCGCTCACCAGCAAGTTAAAAAGGGAGCACTTCCAACCTACTCAGCTTTTAGCTGTGATGGCTTCTACAGACGCGCTCAGTAAAACGTGAATCAGCACAGCAAAAATGGTGTCAGGAGAATGAAAAAGCAGTGGAGGCACGGTGAAGATAAAACATGTACCAGAGAAAGATCTTGTGTGTGGGTTTTTGAGGTTGTTTGTTTGTTTTTATAAGCCTTGGAATATTTGAAAAACTGCCAGAAGGTGATAGGGGTTCAATACTGAGAAAAGGGCATGGGGATAACATAATATCTGAGGAGGTTAAAACTCACATCGGCTTTGAGGAGAACAATGGAAAAGTGTTCAGTCACTAGAAAGCAAAGGATAAGAATCCACAGGGACAGAAAACAAATAAAAGCGGTATAAATCAAGCAAAATATAGTGTAAGCAAACCAGTCATTCAATAGTGCAGACCATATCTGCAGAAGGAGCGGATTCTATCCTGGGAAACGGTTATTGAAAAAGATTTGAGAGATGTTCTGGACAAAGAAAAGGACACGAATCCCTGCTTAGATCACTAGCTATAAGCCTTCAAGTTTCCAAAACAGATGACCCCCGGGGGGATAAAAGGTCTAAAAAATCACAAGTGGACTAGAGAAGGCAGGTAGGGATTGATTGCTCACCTTCTGTCCCAACACAAAAACTAAGGGGCAATAAACAATGCTGGTAAGAGCCAGTTTAAAAAGCAAATTGAAAAGAGGTTCATGCAGTTTGCTCAGACGTGGAACTCCTTGGCAAAGGTTGTTGTGCTGCTGAATTCTTACTTGGGTTCACAAAGATGATGGAAAAACTCCCAGGGGAAAAAATTTCCAGCAAATATTAGTAAATACACAGAAGTCACATCTGTTCCAGAAGTCAAAATGGTCAGAGTTAGGAGAGTGTCACATAACCTTGTCCTCTTTTAATCTTCTGTAGGCAGCTGCTGTTGAGTACGGATAGAAAAAGCAAACTAGCTCTGCTACACTTTTGATCTGATCTGGAATGGACATATTTACCTCAAAGCCATGCCAAAAAGACCAATATAACTACAAAATACAGTATCCAGGGGAAAGAAGTAGGGGAGCAGGTTTATGACAGTATGTGGCACTGTCAGGATTAATTTCAATATATCGTGCCCAGTTCCAGGGTCCACATTTCCAAGAAGCTGTGGAAAACTAGAGATAATGTTAAAGAGAATTACAAAACAACTAAAAGAGTAAATTTCTTCAGAGTAAGAGACAGCTGGCTAAAGGAAGAGTAACAGTTTCTGTATGTCTTTTCAGGCAGAGGAAAATTTCAGAGTACGAGACAGCTCTTGAATCTAGTCAAGAAAGGCACAGGGAAAAAAAAGGGAAGTTGAAACCATGATTTTTACAATTCTCATTAGTGGAGATCCTCTCAGTGTTGTGCATATTTCAGAAAGACTTTGGAAGGTGAAAGGACAAAAAACAAGCAGAAAGCACAAACTCAGCGGTCTCACGCAATAAAACTATGCATAAAATGCATCTAGTGAATAAAACCATAAAGCCTTTGGCACAGTGCTTAATTCCAGTGAAAAGAATTGTGAACTGTGAGGGAAAAATAATTTAGAAATAGCAGAAAGGATAAAGGTAATACATACTGAAATACTAGACATGCTGTGAGGGCTGGCACACAGCAGTAAGTTATAAAAGGAGACTTTGACAGTCAAAATAACCGCATCTTGTGCCTTTTCCTCCACATTCTTGCCTTCTGAGGCGCCTCTTCTCTCTCAGGCCTTTGTATCATTCTTCACTCCTATGCCAGTTTAACATCAGATGTCCCTAAACTCCAAAGTGTTGCAGGGAAACGTCCAGACTTTTGGTGATGGGTCAGTCCACGGTGGCCATGGTACCAGAAATGAAAAAAATGAGATGGCTTGGGACAGGGGCAAGCCAAGGGATAGGGAAACTAAGTCTACTCCTAATGGGTAAAAAACAAATGGAGTTTGGAGTCCACACAACTGTTTGGTTTCATTTCAAATAAATTTGCGTTGCTGATGGGTTTTTTTTGTGTCTAATTGTGTTACCTCACCATCAAACTTTTTAAACAAATCCAGTCAACTGCTGCCCCTAGAAGTCTGACGCTAACAGACAATCAGGACATCTATCATACAGTGCCACAAACATGAATGCTAGTTTGCGCCAAAACATCATACAAATGTTTACAATTAAGTTATGGCCAAACACAAACCTGAAAGTTTTTAGTGATGCTTAGAGATTATAGCACTACATAAGATATGCTGAATAAGGGTACTATTTTGCTAAAACATACCCTATTTCACTGATCCCTGGGATCCAACTTTTTGTTGACAATTTCTGTGGAAATGGATGTAGATCAGAGCAAAGCAGCATGCTCTCTCCTCATCCCTTTTCTTCTGACTCTTTTCTTAAAAAAAAAATCTAGAAAACTTGGTGACAATCTATCACTAAGATAAACATACCTGCCAAAACCTGTTGGAATTTACCAAAGTAGTAGGAGCTGACACTTTTGTGAGTCAAGAAATTTGAAAGCCATTTAAAACATCAACTTGCATGAGATGGCCATGTGAGACTAGATGCCGGATCACGTTACTGCATTTTACAGAAACAAATTTAAACAGTAGCTAACTTTGAAGTATTTCACATTGTCTTTAAAATACTTTATACCTCGGTATGCAGATAAATAAAGACATAATACATGACATAAACCACAAAGCAAAAATATCGGGACATGGGAGGTTTGCACAGGAGAAGATCCCACTGCTCTGCACACAGTCCCGGCTGGAACCACAGGAAGGAGACAGAACGGCAACACAGAGACACGCGAATGCAGATTATCAGTCCGCTGCAGAGCACCACGGCTGTTAATCAGTACAGTAAATGTTATCACAATAGAGTACTGACATTTCTAGCCCTTGTACAAGGCTCACCATGCTTCAAACAGGATTCAGGCTTTCATGGTGATTAGAGGCAGATGTCACAGGCATGAGTAAGTTTGTAACTTATGAACCCCTCACCCATTTTTGTATATGGAAGGAATCTTTCATTGACAGGACATCTTCACTGGAGGATGCTCGCTGTGGCATGATTTGCACACGGAAGAACACTTTCCTTTTCTCTTTCAGATTTGGAAGAATAAACCAAACATAAGTATACAGCTAAATCTTGTTTTACCCTATGAAATGTATCAGGTTAAAACCTTAATTTTCTTGTCCAGTTCTCCACTGCCATTAAAAACTAATCAGCTTATTTATCTTTTGGAGAACAGCGGATGGCAAAAACAACAGTGATGCTTAAAAGTAAAGGATGCATGTTTTTTCCCTACAAAAATGCAAGAACAGCAGCTACAATGACTACTAATCGTAGGTCTAATATAAAACACCAAATTATATTTGGGCATAGGCAAAATTTGATAGAGCTACGGTGAAAAACTTCTGAAATCTCATTCTTTTAATCTTCTTATCCCATCCTGGAAATCTTTTTCTTCTCTAGAAGCTGAGAGTTCTCTCTTCAAGCACAGTTTAACTCGACTGCCTACGAGTTGTTCCTTCAGCTCCTTAACCAAGCAGGAATTCTCAACGCTGGTATTCACACATGGCAGTGAACAGATTGCACGCCCCAGGCTGGGCACCCCTGTGCATGGGTATACAACCTTTTGGGATGCCAGTTACTAGAAATTATACCCAACGTCTGCCTGTCAGTCATGATGCTCATGTCCCTTGGTTTATGTGCCCTTCCTGGGCATGCAGCAAGTCCTCTCCTCTTTTGGCTCCTTTCAGTGCTCCTACTGTTCCCTCGTCAGGCTGGGCTGTGCTGGGTGCCACTGGCAGTGGTTTTGCAGCTGGCTACTCGCTCTGGATGGAGAAAAAATGGAGCTGCTGTCCCACCGCCAGCTGCAAGGGCCGTGTGAGGGTATCTTGGCTGCCAGCAACTGCTCCTGCCACAGCTCCTCCCCATCTGTTTGTCCAGCACGAGCTACAACTAGAAAAACAATCCCGGCTTTTGTCCCCCTGGGATTTCCCTCCCACTCAGCCGAATGCCTGAGTCAGCATAACTATCCCCCATGATATCACATTTGTGCAAAGAGAGCACAGGACATCTGGTCCCAATATCTAAAAACACTTAAATCATGCATGTCATTCCAAACATTTAAGGACTTCAGAAGTTTTCAGTTACTTTCATATACATTTCCTAGTTTCTTCATGCAGAAAGGATTTCTTACGTTTAAGTTTCACCCTGAAGACCTGGGGAAATGTATATTCCATGCCATTTTAACTAGGAAAAAAACTCCAGCCTTACAGATAAGCTCAGATGTGTCCTAAGCTACCTTTATATTAACTATTTTTTTAAATTATGCCAGAAGAATAGCAAAATATGCTGAGTTATAACACTTGCAATACAGATTTCAGTAACAGGCAAAAAAAAAAAAAGCTGTTGGTATGTGCAATGTTAAAAAAAACCAAAATAAATCCAACAAACCAAAACCCCCCTCACAACTTCAGTTGTAGATGCCAGACACTGAGGTACCAAGATATTTTCTAGCTCCACATTGTGCTTTTTGGTAGGAGAGAGAGGAAGCACGGCCTAGTGATACGGCACCAGACTGAGACTCTGGAAACCGATGCTCGCCTCCGCATCTGACTGTGAGCTTCTTGCTTTTCTCCGCAGGTAAGCAGCAGTAGGGTCGTCATGCTACCAAGCATGAATTCAGGTGCTCTGATAGTCTGATGCTGAGTCCCAGGTGCAAGTAATAACATTCAGTGCAGGCAATAATTCCCTTTGCAAGCCCCACATACACCGCAAGCCAGGGTACACTGACACCCTTACAGCACAGGCATACTCCGAGCCGGCTGTAGCCTTCCTACTTTGAGTATCGACAGCCATTACGCTGTATGGGGATGAAGCTCAGTATTAACCAGCTTGTTTTTCAAAAGCCAGGATGGGTGTGTCTACCTACCTCACCGTCTTTATTGCACAAATCTCTTGCAAGAGAGAAAATATAGCACTTTGATACAATTTCTGTTCTTCTTATCTGGCTCCCCACACCTCAGCATTGGAGTGTTTCCAGCCTCTACTGTATGTGGCGTACACATACCACTATAACAGTAGAAAAATACTAATTTCTTTTTTGGCAACTACTAGAAAATTTTTCACCCCCTCCACAGCACCGAAAGCTCCTGCTTTTCTAACAAGTCGTCTGTTAGTCCGCTCTCAGGACATAAGAATCAGGCGTTTGGGGCATAAGTGATATTCCGTATGGAGACATCGCAACAACAAAAAAGAAGAGGTATGAGAAACCATAGTCTGAGTGAGAGAATCCAGAGGATCTTGGTTATATATTACAACTCACAAAATACTTTAAGTCATTTATCTGAGACTTGGATCCCTTTTTGGAAGGCACAATAGTATTACAAAGCTCTTTTAGACACTGTTTATTAACATCAAAATGAAATATGAAAAGCACTTTCTGTTAAATCCAGGGTCTGGACAACTCTTATAACATATACCCTAAATAAACAAAGTAAAATGGTATTGCAACAGCTAGAAATAAAATTGTGTGCTACTACTAAAAATGATTTTTTTTTTTTTACTGCACTAATATATGTTTAATCCTTCTAAAAACAAACTTTCAAAATAATATCCTCACAATTAAGCTACCCTCAAATGTTACAATGCGAGTAGCTACTCCATCTGTCACCTGGGACCCTCAAATCCCAGACTACTTTTAGTTTTCCTGGAGCAAACATTCCGATCTTCCCAGTAGACAGTGCTGCAGGCTCTAGCAAAGATCACAAAACCCACAGAATTTCTATGCTACTGTTTAAGAATGGGGAAGGGGGGTCGGTGGAGATAAATCTAGACACAGTTGGTTTCTCTTTAAAAGTTCACTTTTTTTTTTGTTTAATAACGACTACAGAAAACCTAAGCCAGCCTTAGGACAATCTTTTCTTCTGCCTCCAAATAATTTCCCTCTGCCACCTCAGTTATTGTCACTTTTGTCAGATCCCAACAAATTACTGGTTGGTGGTCTCACTGTTCTACCCTGAGCCGTATTTTAATTAGTCAGAGCACTGAGAAAAGATTATTGTACAAATATTGGCGGATCTTCAAACAAGAGTACATGCTGTCCATTTTATTCACAACGCAAAAGCTCTTAAAGAGATTTCGATAAAGATTTGCCTCCTGCTTGCAGCCCGCATTCGTAATGTTTATCTAAGTGGGGGATATAAATCTTTTTCAAATGAACCCCACAGTTTTTAAACCAGCCTTGTTATAAACTGCCTGTTTCCGTTTTGCCTGCCTAAGCAAGCAATGCAGAGCCTGCTCGGGATCGACTGGAACTAATTTAATGTGCTCCAGGTTTAATCCCCATCCTCCCGGCTTTTACTGGCAGATTTTACACAGAGGACTGCTGCTGACTTTTAACAATGATTCATGTGATAAGTGGGTTTTGATTTGTTTTTCCACATCAGAAAACACGCAACATGAAATGCCGCCAAAATCATTTTAATAAACTACTATCGAGTCAGAGCCAGATTAACAAAAAATAAGAATTAAGCTTTGACACAAGAACTGTTTATCCGCGCTTAAAGAACTTTGAATTGGTTAAGGTGAATTACTAGCTTGCTTTATGCAAAGGGCAGAAGACAAGCCTGCAGCCTTCTGCATTTGGTTTGGAAGGAAGCCAGCGCACACTCCCGACATCAATATGCTGGGATGGCGGGATGCGTTTCCGTTATTAAAAACGCAAGAAGTGCGGGACAGACACAAAACCGCCGGTTATCGCCCAGCCCGAAGTGGCACCGGGCGTCATACTCATGCACGACGGCAAAACGAGTTCAGGCCTCAGGCCGCCCCTAGTCGGGCCCGGGCCCGGGCCGTGGCTGAGCCCAGGACCTGCGGAGGGGCCGGGGCTGGGGCGGGCGGCGGGGCTGGGGATGGCGGCCGGGACGACAGCGGGACCGGGGACGGCGGCGG
>WHYT01017413.1:14561-96813 GCA_009806455.1 Tetrax tetrax | reverse complement strand
GCCCGGGGTGGCGGCGGGGCCTGCGGCGCCCGGGAGGTGGCAGTGTTGGCCCGCCGGCGGGAAGAGAAGCGACGGGCGGAGGGCGCCGCCGGGAAAGCTGAGCCGGGCTGAGCCTCAGCCGCCCGCAGCGATTAACCCCCACGGCGCGAAAACTGCCATGTTCCCAAGTCGCGAACGCGCCTTTCCCTCTTTTTATTATTATTATTTTTTTTTTAATTCGCAGGAGGAGCGCATGTTCATTAACACTGAGCACTGAAAAAGGGCCAGCGTTTGTAGAAGTAATAAATGTCTAATTTTACAAAATGGAGCTGAATTACTGATGCGTAGACCATATAGGTACTATTTTGCAATCACTTTCGTGTGTACCGAATTCCTGGCTTATTTACATAAACCAGATGTTTCTCTGACAAACCAAATTCCTCGAAGAAAAACCAGAAGTCGCTATATACCTCATGTCTGGAATGAAAGATGATGTGAATAAACAGCATGAATGTTCCATCAGCCACTAAAGGCAAACGTATAAGTGCCACATATTTCTTCTGTTTAGCAGAATTTTTATGCGGGCTTAGGTGATCCTTGGCAGAAGCGTTAGAAAAGGAAAATGAAGCTACTTAACATTATATTCACTGCCGTCAATGGCTTTCACTCCCCTTGGGGAAACCAGCTAAATATCTTTGCCAGATCCTGATGCTCAAACCAGTCGACTGAGTGTACAAAAACTCCATATTCCTCATTCTTGCAGGAGAACTGGCTCCTGGAATCTTTCTTCCCAGTACCTGATTCCCAGAGGATTACAAGAGGAACAAGAAGAACCATTATTTAGCTATTTTAGTGATTATTTAAAACTCGCAACCTTTCAGTACACGGGGATAAACTGAAGGACATGGGGAATACGTATTTGCTGTTACCAAAAGAAGAAATGACCATCAGAAGGTTTTTCTAAAATCTCACAGTTATCCCTAATTCTTCTTACTGCTTTTACCAGAAAACAGTTTACTAAATGTTTTGCTTACTGGAAACAACAATATCTTACACTTAATCTGAAAGGCTGAATTCATGGAAGATGCCTGAAGGTTACACTGATTACCTAATCTTCCAGAACATACCCTTATCTAACAAATACTCCCAAATACACGAATCCACTAACTTTTGGTGTCGAGCTATCAAAATACTGGTAAGAAGGGCAAATTCTCATCTTAAATTGTACAGAGCAATCCTGAATTCACAATAAGAGCAAAACACTCAGCCTGAGAATAACTAGTAGGCAACTGAACAACAACCAATGAACCAGAATGAAAACATCAAAAAAAGAGCAAGAGTACGAGGATGGCCATGAAATTTAGAACAAGTTTTGAAACTGCCGTTACGAGTATGGAAACCACATAGCAAAGGCAACTTTGATGGCAAAGGCAAAACAATGAGAAAAGTAATTTCTTCATTTGAGAATTTTTTGGGACTACTGGAATGTCCAAACTTGCCCTGTATCCTGAGATTGAGGGATCAATGGGACTTGCAAAAGATGACCTGACTTCGAGCAGTAAGCAGCTCTCCTTGGAAACAGCACTGCCATTTTCTTTTCTTAGCCCTGTGAAATACTGAGCCAACTGCAAAATAACCCAGATTTGGTCCTAAAGGATCACTCCGCTAATTCTCATCCTTAAATTAGGTCACTCATTTCACTGGCCACCAATCTCACCTAAAAAACCCCCATAAATTTAGAAAACAAGGTTTTAAAATCTGAATGTCCAACCACTTGAGAAATTTATGTGGCAACTTTACAAAAATAGAATTACCCCAGAATGACACATTACACTTAACCTTTCAAGGGAAACTGTAGCCCTAAAAAAGCCGTATGGTCCTAGTGCATGGCAGCCGTGTTTCCCTCTCCTGATAACAGCAGGGCACTGCCACAAACTCACAGTTCTCACATCCAAGAGATGCACTGACTGCTGGGAAGGATCTTACAAACTGCTGTCAAAACAAAATCTACACTGAGTGTCTCAAAATCCTCTGTACTTAAATTCTCCACTTTCTGGCAAGAATGATTACATGAACATGATCATGTATAAAAGGATAAACATCTATCTACACATGAAGCCTCCTGCCAATACAGCCAGAAAAATTTATATGTATAACTGGGAAAAAAAAAAAAAAAAGTAGTTAAAATACTATTTTGGCTCCATTCCTCTGGTACTGTAAGCTGCAACCAGCAGTGAGCCTTCGAAAGACATTCCTCCACAATCACAAATTCTCAACTTACAAAGTTCTCTCCACATAAAATAATGTGGCATCATTGTATTCTGACTGAAATTTAACTCAGTCTGCAATAGCTTTCCCCTAAAATCTTATTATGTAAATAAATAAATAAGCAAAATCAGCATGACTGGTCCACCATTTCAACACTACATAACAAGAACAAGTCTAAGTCAGCATTTATACCTCTTTTCTTTTTTTTAAGGGGGGAAAAAATAAACCTCTTGCAGTATCTATTGAAAAGATCGCTCACATAGATGTTTCCAACACTCATCAGTATTACATGCTGATTTCCAGCAGAGGTTCACCTTACACATCTGATATCGCAGAGGATGGCTGAATCCAGGCTCCCAGCTACATAATTAAATTCAGTGTTTTCATCTTAGAGCAAGGGCCAGATTGATAGTATGGTGAAGTAAAACCCCTTATCTGCAAAACTGATAAAGTAAGTATGCAAAAGCTCAAGAGGTTAGGAGGTAGCCCAAACTCCCTTCCTACTCAATCTCTGCCAATTTGGCATCAATTAGACCCCTAAGAACCAGATTGATAGTCTCAACTTAATTTGTACATTCCATGAACAGCTAGGATGTAACAGTGCCTTTAAACCAATTACCTAAAACTACAAAATTTCTTTGCTTATAGATTATAAAAAAAAAAAGTGTCAAACTGATTCTTCCAACCATGTGTCTGATGTTTCTCTAATAATTGGTAATGATCATTGCCTGACTACAGTATTTGTGACACACTGCTTTATCTTTTAAATAAAAATATCGCTTGCCAGCTCCAAAATTGACTTCACAACCACAGGAATTCATGGTGGAATTTTAGTATTATTTCTACCAGGTCTCCAACTTTTTAGAACTTAACTTTTACATTTAAGCTATCAGCTCATGAAGAACAAACCTCTCTCTCAAAGGATATTATACAGAAACTTTGTAAAAAATCACAGAGCAAAATATAAACAGCTGTAAAAATTAAAATATCAAGTGAATTTTCCTGACAGTACATAACTGATCCCTAGAGTGTGTATTTTGTTCATAATAAGCTGGAGATGTGTGAAGAACTGAAAAAGAAACTTCATGTGTTTTTCTCAGTAAGTTTTTCCTCAACAGATTTTTGTCAGAATGGCTCTCTTGGTCTGTATAACATCCTTTGTTTCTCAGTCTTCCATGCCTGCTACATTATCCAGCTGGTAGACCAGCGAATTATGAGGTTATGAGTAACATGAGCATCAGTATTTTTATGAAGAATACAGCTCAATTTTTTTTTTTAAGAAATGCAAAAGAAGTTTGCTTCTCAACAAAAAATTAAAGCATATGCTGAAACAGACATGGAAGGATAAGGGATGACATCTACCAACAGTGAAGAGCACTTGGAAGTTCTGCAATGGGTGGGGAAAAGTTGGGAAGGGCGGCAATTAGAAATGTTTTGGAAGAAGAAAACATTTTTGGGGGTGAAAGTTAATTTTTACCGTGCCAATCACAATTTAAGTTAAATTCAAGTTTATTTTTCCTCATTTGGTTTATGATCTCATCTAGTCATCAAGGATGATTGATCATGTTTCAGGATTTGGGCCTTTGCCAGTTGCAAGTAAAAGGGAATTATTTATTTTTCTTTAGCGCTATACTGCTGCCATTAACTGTATCCCACCCCTTTTTGTTTACAGCCTGTCACTGAAGCTACGGCTTTATTTCAGAGTGGTGTAAGCTCTGGTCTGGGTTGACAGTCTAAGCAATCTAGCAGAAGTCTTGCATCACTTTGCACAGAGAGCACGCAACCTTTACTTCTGAAACGATCCCTGCTACCACTCCAGACAGGGTTGTCTACTCCCCTTTAAACGTGGACTTAAAAGCTGTATTTGAGCAATGGGCACTATCATTTTCCTTGTGGTAAAACTACATTTATTTAATCCCTTTAAAAACAAACAAACAAGAAAATTACTTTGACCTTTGCCTTGGCGCAAGGATTCTGATTTGAAATGTGTATTACATTTCTAAAGCACTGTAACTGTGTCCAGCTGAACTGGGTCAGATTTATGTGCAATTAGGAAAAAAGGAAACCAAAACAATTTAGTTTTCATGTTTGTTAATATCAAAACATGTTGTAGTTCCTTAAGTTTTAAACTGAAACACAAAGAAAATAAAAATGAAGATAAATGGAAAAGGAGTGGCCTGCTAGAAACTGCATTAAACAAATAATATGGACTTTCTCACTTGCATTTTTTTCTGGTTTAAACTATTCAAAAATGTATGTTTGAATGTCCCCACTTTGGCTGTTCATAAGCCACTGGGAGGTTTTTTTGCATGAACTCTTCAACCTGAGAGTTTTAGCAGAAAAGCTTCTTTACAAGGCTTAATTAAAAGCAGGTTTAAGTCAGGGCCCTCACTCACTCTGGTTTTTATTTTGGCCTTTTCTCTGTGTCAGAAGTCAAGTCCCAAAAGAGAGATGAAGTTCATTATTGAGTCAGGAGAATATTTTCTCCTTCATTCTAAGCCCAACTAAACATGTTTCAGGTTTGAGTTTGGCTTTAGGTACCTCCAAATGAGATTTTATATTATATGCACCTAAGGGTGAAATGTAAGAAGATGCTAATAATGATTTTTAACTTTGCACGACATAATAAATAATGTGTGAAAGGCACACTGCAATCTCCTTTGCATGCAACTGATTTGGTATGGAGAGCCGTATATTCTAAACAGATGGTGTTCAGAAAGAGTACACTTCACTCCATCAGAGGTTCACGATAAATGCAATGTCATCGTCATGAAGCATGGTAAATAGTCATGCAGTCACACTATAAAATGCATTGAGCAATGTACCAAACCAGAACAGTACTGACAGATCTGCAGGAAAACATTCAACTTTTCCCAGAATGTTTTAAGTAGTAATTTATTGGTGACTTTTGACATTTAATACTATGCTAGCAGTTTTTAAGGCATGCTGTCCTCAAAAGCAAGATTATATTTTGGCATAAATAACTATAACAAAGATGGTTTGTATTAATTCCTAAAAATGCATTGGTTTTCTTCCTGCTGTTGCCTAGTCTAATGAAAGTGGCCATAAAGAGACACACATCCCCTACAGTCCACTGTGATTTCATCAGAACAAGGACGCATGGTCATTCTCGTGCAAGGAACAAGGACCAACAGTCAATCAGTTAATCACTTTGGTTAACAGCAAAGGTATTACACTGTCTTTGGTGGTTTTGTAACTGGACTGTAGGCACAGCCTAGTGCATCCTATTTGCAACCAACAGCAGAAGCAGATGCAAGAGCGTGATATTCGTCATAAGCATTTCTAAGAACAAAAACATGGTGATGTTTTTCAAAAGGTCTTTGAATGTTCACCAGATGTGGAGCACATGTGGCCCTTGAATGTGAGAGAATAATGTGACAATAAAGTTGAATCAATGCAACATGTGCCAGTAATCACACCAAGATGACATACAAATGTTTTAAAAACAAAAATATGTAAATTATTTTTAGTTCTTCAGGACAGAAAAACAGATCACCTGGTCATCCATGAGTTGCTGTTTCCATCGTCGTTTGAGAGTGCATCTGTATGAAATATGTTGCTCCCCCTGTGGGACAGCGTCTAGCTTTTGTATTTTTACATAAGACATTCAGTTCCCATGCCACTACTTACTGAAAACATTTAAGAGTTAAAAGATTTAAAGGTATCTTCTGCCTCTACATATTTTATGAAAATAAAACTCCTATGAACAGCACATGCAGGAAAAGGACAAGATAACTACTGCCCAGCAAGAGTGGTATAGCGATGTCTTAGAACTGTGTATCCTCTTTTGACTTATGGAAGGGAAGCAGGATAAGAAAGGGCACACTACTCCATGCTTATCTTTACTTCTCTAAGTCCACCCATCAGATACTAAAGAAATCATTCATTTTCCAGTAGCAATCACTTCTAATAGAGATCTTGCTCAGGCCATGGATAAAACACAAATGCATACAGTGATAGGTTAGGAAACAATTAATTTCACAGAGGCAACCAAACTATTTGCAGATGCTGACATTTGGAGTCCAAACTGATAGCCCTACACAGGTTGAATTCATACAGAAAAAGTTTCATTCTGTGTAGCTGCAAAAACTCGGTGAAATCAGAGCCCAAAGCAAAACACTGAAGTTTTGCATCCTGCTAATAGACTTCTCAGCCTTGATGTCCCCTGAAACACAAGGTGGCTTCCCAATCTACATGTTTGTTGCCAATGTGTGTGGTCAGATCCCTACCAATTAAATGTCGCCTTCAGTACATTCAACCTCTTCTCGGCAGCAAACAAGCAGATGAAACTAACCAGTATGTAGACAATGCAAAACTTTGCCTGTGTCAGTGATTGATGCTCCCCTGAAGTAGCAGCAGCTTACATCTTTGCTTATCTGCTGCCATCTCTGTAAATGCAATGAAGAGATGTAGTGAACCATTTCCCTCTTACTGTAGGTAGATTCTCAAACAGCCTTTTTTTTTTTCCCAGGAGACATGGGAGAAGAAGCATCAGTTTTCCAATAATTCTGGCAAAAGCCAACTTCTCACCAAGACAAGCTTGGAGAAACAGTAGATAAGAGGACCCAGAAGGTGCTACCTGACTTGTTCGAAAGCTCTCCAGAACTACTGTGGAGTAAAAGGTACTTGAGTGTTGTGTATTGATTCCTCAAGTATTTTTTGAGTAATTCCAGAAATGAAATAAGCTGGACAGAAAAATCCATCTACAGTCTGGGGAAAAACCCACACAGAGGGGAGGCAGGATAATTCAGTTAAGACAAGTGAGAAGGTTAAGAGATCTTTGCACTTGGCTTTTTGGTACAAGAACATATATTTTGAAAAGTATTCCTATGTATCATATAGTCACAATCAGAAGACTTGCACCCAGCTAAGGCTACTGTCCATTACAAATAATGAACTTTAGGTAGTGGCACATGATAGAAAGTATTTTAGCTTTTTTTTTTTTTTTTTAATTCTGCAAGTAGAGACTTCTAGAGTTTTCTCATAACCATATCTGTTAAAACAGATATAAGAATGAATGTTTTTTTTAAAATGTACTTTCAAAACCAAACAGAACCAAAAAAAATCAAGCCAGTGAGAGCCTAGTCACCAGGGACACCATAGCCATTTAAAAAATATATGTTAAGAAAAAGGCAGTTGAGGACCCTGTCAGTTTCTCTTGGGGAATCTTTATTTTAACCACACTCTGATCTACGGATGACTGAAAAACAACGTTATGAGCAGATACATTTAATAGGTACAGCATTTGATAACCTCATTTAATACAGTACCTACATCTTTCCAAATTTAACTGTGTTATTTGCGTCCCTGTGTTACAGAAGAATACTGGGTTAAGAAATTCAGAGAAAACCAGAGACATTTTAAAAACCTTAAAGAAAACGTTCCTTATTTTTATCAGAGAAGAGCCCTTCTGCTGCTCCATTCAGGAAAGGCAGCATTACTATGCGAGGGTAAGTCAGATGAAACTATGGAGTATGTCTGAATCCTTTGCTGCCTATGGCTTAAGAGTTGTTTAAATTTCCCTAGACTTGGGGATGGGTAGGGAAGAAATACTACAAGAGAAATTGATGTATAGAATTAAGTCATATTTAGAGAGTTTCTCATCTCTGGCACATTACATTTTCCTCTTCGCTTACTAATGTTCTCATTTAAAAGAATTTGAAACTTTTCCCTTCCCCAAGCAGAGACCCAGAGTATCATTTATCACTTACCTGTTACCTACATTTTACTCTCCTGAAGGATAAACCTACATCAATCCAACAGTTGTGCTGAATGGCAGTGGTTTATGAACTAAGCCATTTATTTATTGTAACTACAACCATATGTTTTAACCTGCTATGAAATTATGAAATACTTCCCATCAATAGTCCAAGTTAGATTTCTATACTGAACTGCCTAATGTGAATGTACAGCATTTCTGTACTTCAAACAAGCAGAGTGTGAGGAGGTAAATAGCAGCTAACTGTATTCATGCCTTATTAGACACAGCTGCACAAACTGCTGTCATATTTCATTAGAAAATACTGTACAAGTTTTCTGTGTGCGTGGTGCCCTTCATTTCTGCAGGCAACATGACTACTTTGAATTGCAGAAACACTCACAGAACCATATGCTATTTGTTTTAAAGGCACACAAAGGCAAACACCCTGGGATGGGGTGGTGCGGGGGGGGGGTGGAATCCAGAGAGAAATTTCATTTTTCCTCCTGTGCCTAATACATTTTTAATTAACAAAGCATTCTTACAGAATACCTGAAAGAGTAAACACAGAGAAAACAATGCTACTGAAGCCTCAGACTAGGTAAATGCAGGTCATTTCTAGGTATGGAGTAAGTATTTCCTTTTGCTTTTTGGGAAAGGATGGGGGACAAATGAGAAGGAAGCAATCTTGTTACACCGGTATGTCTTCTATCAGCCATCACGCTGCTCTGCGCTGAGCTGGAAGCACCACAGCCAGCAGGCAGCTTCCAGCATAAATCCACTTTTGTCAAGCCTACGGTATGCTGACTTTGATATTCTTGTACCAAAATATGGTGCCACGGGGTGAAACAGGTGGGCTTCCAATCTTCTTCTTAGGTCAAGGAAGTCCCTCGAGAAACTTCATGGCAATAAAAGGTAACTTAGCTGAAGAGATATGAATGAACTGGAGAAAATCTGAAGAAAGAAAACCACTATGAAAAATCTCTCTCCATTTTCCAAGAAACCTCAGGAACATGTAGGAAACACCTATTGAGTAATCTGTCTGTTACATATACCTGTGGGATAACAGAATTGGTAGTAATAATTTTGTTTAAATCCTAGTATTTTACACCTCTCCAAGAGACATGAGTTAAGGTTACAACTTTTTTAGGTAGAGATCACTGGTCATCTCCAGGAGGATGCAAGGCAATGAATACTACACAGGCAGACCTCTGACAGGCCAGATTTTATTTTCAAACTGATTCTTCATGACCTACTGCAGAGGTAAAATTCCACTAAGATTCTGTTGGCGGAGTCAGCATGTTACCTGCTTTTCTAAACAAGACAAGGAGAGCTGAGTCTGCCTTCTTTACTGGAAGCAAGCAAATGATATATCAAGCAAATCTATACATCTACAAACAATGGGATCATAATTTATAACAAATGAAAATCTACTATGCCTCCATAGCTGGACTGAGTACCAATCAACTTGTTGTATAGCACTGTCTCTATGTTGCTTCCTTCAGGAGTGGAGAAGGGGACATGACGTGACCCTCTTTCATTGAAAACATAGCCAAGGACAAGACAGAGTGTCAAGAGTTCTCTAACTCACTGCAAGTTCAATTTCACAGTTAAAAGATAAAATCTTAAGTCAGGAAAAGTGGTGAAGTCCTAGACCACCCTGATCTTGGCTGACCTGACAACTCAAAAGACTAACACCACCTTGTTTTCCATCAAGTAAGCAAAATTGAATTAAGACTATACTTAACTTTGCTACTGAAAATAATGGATTTGGGAAAAATATTAGCCTCAGTCTGAGCCTTCAAACAGTTTCACAACCATGAACTGATGATGCAGACAGAGGAAAGAGCTGCAATTTGAAGGCAGCAGCCATAAAGACATGTTTGCACAGGCACGTCAAGACTCACCAAAGTTTATTTTCTTTCTAGGGCAGAAATCCCTTAGCATATTCTGTGGGACACAAGACAAACGGAGAGGCTAGGCTCACAGCTAGGGATTGGTGCTGTGCCAGTGGGACTATCAGCTTTCCAGGTTGGAGCTGACTGACGCCCAGACAACTCAGACTGTGGGAAAAAGCAGTGCAGTGTGCACCTGTATGTGTGCGCATGTACCCCGTGCCCAGAAATGTCTGTGATCCAAGGAAGTGTGTGGGCCAGTGGAAAGGGAAATATGCAGCTCATTAAGGTGGGGAGACAGAGGGAATGCCATGTGGCAGCCCCACTGTTAATTTTGGATATCACCCACAGTAAAGTTTTCATTACTTTTCAATTGTGTTTTTTCTCTGCTTTCTCCTTGCTAGTCTGTAATCAAGTATATTCTCAAAAAAATCAGGAAAACTAATCTGACATACTAATATAATCGCACTCAAAAAAGCATACATTGTTGGCACTACCACACTTGCAGATAAGACTTGATAGGTGATTTACTGCCTTTGAGCTGACAACCACAATAATAAGCAGTTTCTATGAGTAAAACTCTCATGACAAGATGTTCTGTGGTGTTGATTTTATTATTATTATAACAGTACATGGAATTTTATCTAGGGACAACACCTAGACTGTGAAAATAAGGCAATGCTTTTTTCTTTAAAGACGATAATATAATTAATGAAAGTAGACAAAACCCAAAGGTAAATGCAGTTCTGCTCCAAACCTATAGCAAAGACAAAATCCAGTTAGGATTATTAGCAAATAAACTATGTATCATCCTAAAAAAATGTTGCTTTTCTAACCTAGACTATTGTCCTGGTTTTGGCAGGGATGGAGTTAATTTTCCTCTCAGTAGCTGGTATGTTTTGGATTTCGTGTGTGAAGAACGTTGACAAACACCTTGATGATACCAGTTGTTGTGAATGAGACCAAGGACACCGTCCTGCTTTCCAAGTCTCACTAATTTGCAGATGCAGGAAGCTGGGGAAAGACGCACAGAATAATTGACCCAAACTGGCCAAAGGGAGTATTCCATGCCATAAACGTCATGCTCAGTATATAAGTGGGGGCTGGCCAGGGTGGGTATCTGCCTTCCTGGCATCCATCTTTCTCCCTTGTTTTGCTGGCATCGCTCCCTCTGCCTTGCTGGCTCCCTTTGCTCCTTTGCCTGCCGCTCGGTTTTGTTTCCGTGATCGCTGCTCGGGACGGGCTGTGTCGGTCATTGGGACATCGGGTGGTGAGAAAACATATATTGTTCACCTTGTATATTTTAATATCCTTATATTCTGTTATTATTGTAGTTTTCCCTTGTTATTTAGTAAATTGTCTTAATCTCAACCCACGAGTTCCCTTCCTTCCCAATTCTCTCCCCCATCCCACTGGGGAGGGGGAAGGTGAGCGAGAAACTGTGGTAATTCGGGCTAAAACAACTATGACAAGCTGAGGGAACCATCTTGACTGAAAGCATTGAAAAAAAGACACCAAACAAGTCTTTTTATCAGAAAGCATGGGTATAGTAATGAACAAAATGGACAGAAAATGCTGGAGCACAGAGCTGCCTAACTCCCCCCCATCTCCATTCAGATACCACTTTGCCTGTCTGGTAACACACAATTAACACTAGATTAATGAGCTTATTAGCAGAGACTAAACACCACAATAACACATTTGATTCAGTACTCAGCGAAATCTTGCCAATTAACTTGTCCATCAGAAGGCTGATGAATGGGCATTGCTAAAGGGATTTCTGACGTTGAGAGGAAAAAAGATGGACTAAGGGAATGTGCGCTCTTGCACTGCTTACATGTGACCACTGAAGTCTCACCTAAAAAGGCACCCCTTACAGGTCCCTGCTCCCCAATATATAATATATAAGATGCTGCTGGCAGGCATGCTTGAATCCTTCACTTTGTTAGATCTGAAATAGTGCATGCCATTTTTCTGCAGGTTAGTAAGCCAAGAGATCTGCCTAGCCCATTGGAGGCACTTCTCATGTTCTTGGAAGAGGTTTGTTTTTTTTAAAAAAAAAAACAGTTTTCATACTCAGTCTGACCTATGCAACTAATAACAGAAAGATTTTTTTTTTTTTTTTTTTTTTTTTTTTATGAGGGTGGCAACAATCTCCTTAAGAAGTTAGGGACTGGAAAGCAGATCCTGCCACTAATGTAAATCAGGAAGTATGCAACTCTATCAGTGGAGCAACACATTCAGCAAAGCAAGAAAACTGGCAAGAAAAATCTATTAATTGTTTAAACCTCTAACAAAATCATGTGTATGTGTAGAGGGGGTGGTAGCAGTTTTTTACTTCCCCCCCTTGCAAGAGCTAGCTCCCATTGCCACCATTATACATCAGTATTCTTTTATTTTACAGCAAGTATTCCAGTTTTGTACATAGAACCATAATTTAACAGTTCCCATTGACTTAATATGTTTAGCCTCTTCTTCCCTCAAGGCTTTTTAATTTTTATTTATGTGGACATTTGTTCACTTTAAAAAGCTATTTCTTTATTAAGCGCTCATTTTAGAGGCTCTACATGACTCTTATCTGGATACAAAATATTAGCTCTTTCAGAAGATGAGGGAGGGAAGCCTTTACTTTTTAAGTAAGAGCCACAATGGCAATGCTTTGCAATTTTTCAGACTAAATGCAAACATATTTCTTTGACAAGAATACAAAAAGATACTCTTAACTCCCAAGTGATATGGTAACCCCACTTAAGATATTTTAACCCCTTGTCAGCCAGATTTAGAAAAGCTTAAAAGTTTTCTTTCAGCAGATGAATAAATTGTCACTAGAAATAGCTTCTGTTCACTCTCAGAGGATTTATTCAATGTTAAAACAATTCTGACCTGTATTTTACATTGCTTTCAAAGTAGTCTAACAAGACTGTTCTCCTAAGGGAAAATGAGGTTAACTAGAAGACTTTTATATAGACTAGAAGAATTTTATATATACACATATACATATCTTTCTGAGCAAAACTAGTTTTAATGTCTTAATTCTGGGATGTCAAACCTGGATGGTCCATAACTGAGCTCCCTGAGAACACGCATATGAATTATAACCAACAAGCTCCTTCTCTGTGGAGTGCCAAGGGTGATGCACAAAACCAAACACACTCAAAACAGCTTGTCACTTCCACAAATTTAGGCCACTGTTTTACTTGTATTGCTGTAGCACTGAGGTGTCCCCAGCAGTTTAGGGCTCTGTTTTATAGAAACATACAGAGAACAAATAAACACAACTGAATTCTTGTTAAAAACAACTTAAGGTATCATCAATGTAAGAGGCATTGAGCAAGCAAAAGAAATGAACTGAGACCACACGAGGCAACAAGCAACACTATTTCAGGGCTTGTATATACCAGTTTTTTAGCAAGGTCATGAAGCTTAAAATCAATTTTATGTAGAATAAATACTTGTAAGATAAAAATATCACATGTAAACCCATTTAGATTCTGCTGTTATACATGTTCTGGAAACAACTCCCAGCTTCAATGGAGCAAGTCTAACAAATAGATGGTTAAACAAGAAGTTACTGTAAATAATTTGGAAGCATAAGCAGGTGATTGCTGCAGGACTATTTTATCTTCAGAAGTCATCAATAAATTACATTTGATGTAGCTGCGTAAGACAGAATGTGTATCAGTGTCCAAACTGGAATGTCGTCCAAAAGGTACCAAATTCCAGAAGATGACCTTTGCAATCATGATGGTATCATGCAAGACTTCCAACAAGACAATTCATTCCGTATGTATCTTTATGTTGAAAAGTGACTGATCTAATTTCAGTATTTATTTTTAATATAACATCTCTAATTACAGGCACCTAATATCATGGGTCCTCTTTCCAAATACTGTTGCAATCTCTCTTCTAAAAAGATTTATTCATCAAGATTGTAGGCTACCATAAAGACAATTTATTTCACTGAGCTGAGCTACATAAAATAAGTTACATCTAGACTAAAGTAATATAAATAATAATAATAACAAAGAATGCCACTGATCTTAATCTATTCTATGTAGAAATAAAAGTCCCACTATAGCTGAACTATGCATTACTCCTGCAGAGCAAGAGGAATCGCTCCAAAAACTTTTCTATTTTCTCACTACTTTGTATCAAACTGCTTGCTTCAGCAGCCCTGAAGCCCATGCTTAAACTTTTGGTCTACGCTAGTTTAGAGTCAATAAATGTCACTTACTAAGTAGTGTACCCTGTAGAACAGCTGAGAGGTCTGAAACCTACAGTGAGTTCTAGGCGGGGAAAGTCTGCAAGCTGCATGTTATCATTTCCAAATTTATTGGCACAGGGTCTTGTGCAGGCATTCGTATGTGAACAACGCCTACCATATTCTGCAATGGCCAAAAGTGCAAATAAATAATAATGTCATCCTCAATTAAGTAAGGAGTCATGCATATCCTGCATTTGTAAAAGATGGTAAAGAATCACAGTACGGGATGGAGTTGTTATCAACACCCAAGCTATTAGATCTTGCTGTCGAAACATTAACTACAATGTAAAATATTCAGCTGTATTGCAGTTTTTTTCCACTTCTTTACTCTGAGTTGGCACTCTAATATTTGTATGAGAAGGAATGATGTCATTTTATTAACCTCATAAGCACTTGCCGCCAACAGAAAAATAAAAACATTGGAATGACCATCTGGCATGAAGTTTCTGTTTCTCTTAAAAACATGTCTATATTTTCTGTTTCCCAAGACACTAAGGACAAAACAAAAATTCTGTCTTCTGACAAATTTTACAGCACCAAAATGAGAAAATAGAACTAAAATAAATCTCAATTAATTAGTATTTGAAAATTTAAACATGAAGATACTATACTGTCAGGAGCTCTCCATGTAAACATGTGTGCATAGCTTCTGCCGTCACAGTATTTGACTGACTTATATTATTACCAGGCTTCACTAAAACTCCAGATACTTGTGCTAACATATTACAGTGTTCTCTTCCCTATGATAGCACAACTTTGAAAAAAGAAGGGAAAAGAAACTGTAGAATTAAAAAAAAAAAAATACTGTCATCCTTTGAAAACAAGTAAGTTAACTTCAGAAGGTAACGATTCTTTTAGATATATCACATATTCTATATTGAATTAATGCATAATGACAACTTGAATATACAGATATTTAGCAGTCCATTTTGTAAGATCTGTCTTTGCTTGCTAATCAACATCATAGCACTGTATTTGTTTTTCTAAGCAGTCAAGGTGATGCACAGTACCCACCTATATGTTCTTGACAGAGACTAGAAATATAGAAGCAACGCACTATTGAGCTAGGTAGGCAGATCATAAGCTTAAATCCAAGAGCAACAGGACAATGTGTGTGAGGTGGTGGCACTGTCAATTGAAGAGCTGTTCTCAGTATCTGTTAGAAACATGCCATTTCCAAACTCACTGACGACGTTTCTCAAGCCGTAGCTGGGAGATGCTATGTGTGGGCACGCTGGCCCAATGAACAAGGCACTTGCCTCACAGACAGTGCAGGACACAAGGAGAGTCAAAGCTCAGAGGGGACTTGGTCCCAATTCAAGGGGCTTTGAGTCTGAGAAGTCAGACAATTCAAATAGGTAAAAGTTGAAAGGATTTTTAGCTAATTATAGCCAATCAGAACAATACAGTCCCCAGTTTACACTCTAGTTTTTCATCTATTGAATGAACTCTGTTGGGGATTTTTTGTTGTGGTTTGGTTGGGATTTTTTTTTAGCATGAACTTTAATTCCAATTACTCTTGAGATTATGTGACATTAATCATTATCACAACACAACACTTTGACAGTACTGGGATCCAACGGTAGCATCATGGCTTCTAGGTCACTGCTGAAGCTGTCTAATTTCCCAATAAACTGTGAAATGCTGGTCAGCAGGTGCAAAAACTTCGTGCCACAAAAAACCCCCAAGAAGCAAGAATCCCCTTGGTGACACTATCATAACAATGAATTAGTAATCTTTCAGATTTCCTTACTTTGGGCAATGCAGTTATTTTAAGACAAGTGCTGGTTGCAGTTTTAAAATTAAGTTCAGCCCAGACATCTCAAAAAAGAAAAGAATGTCTTCATCCTAAAGAAGAAACACATCCCTCCCCTTTATGGGAGAGGTCAAGAGAGTTTTTGCTTTCAACAGTCCTCATGCAAAAAAACTGACTGATAAAGTATGAGTTGTTTGCAAGAAATACCAATAATATTGTGGAAGAGAGTTTTTCTTTTAGTTTGACTTATTGCTAGTCATTGTATATTACAGAAAGTCATCTACACTGGGAACTTTCTAGTGTGGGATCCACATACAGTACACACAGGACCTGGCATTTTAAATCCATCCAGTTTAGCGGAAAGGTTTGTATTTAAAAATGTGCAGCAGACAGCGGCTGAGGATAAGATGGAATGAAGCTTTAGCTGCCATGCAGTGCCAGCTGGTACAACTATTGCCAGAATTTGCTGCCACGCAGAAATTACAGTACTAAGAGTAAACATTTTAACATGACAATGTCTTTACTCATGGCAACCTACAGAAACTTGGAATCAGCTTAAACGCTCCCCCTCCTCTTTGTCTCACTCCGAAGTACAGCAGCAGAATTTTAAATTGCTTGGAGAATGATTGTTTTCTTTAGGGGGAAACACATTTCAAGTACTCCATATGCTATTTTAGAAACTTGGTCTGATAAAAACTTGCTTGCACTGAATAAACTCCAACCTTGGGATTTAAATAGATGGGGCTATTCATAAAATAGACTACTACTCAGTATAAGGAGTACTTTACTCTTAAATCTTGAGAGCAAGATTATGCCAGAGGGATGCAGCCAGTTTTGAAAGGTAGCATCCAACCTGGGGAATTTCAGGGCAGTACCCTTCACAGAGCAACTGCACTTTCCCTTGGGGCCCACTGTGCCCCTATTCACACCATCTACTGCTGAATCTGGAAACAGAAATCCCTGCTCAGTGAATATATGAGCAGTGTATGTTAAAAACAACAAACTTTTTTCTCTCACAGTGTCATTTTTTTTTTTTAAACTCTGGAGAGAGCTCCTCTTCTTGTGCTTTTGTATTTCATGGGCCTCTACTGCTTAATAAACCTCCATGAAAGTCATAAATTTGAGGAGAGCAGGGGACATAGCTAAACGGAGCTGAAAAGTATGGAGTGACAACACTTACTTTCTGTTACCTCCCTAAATTTTAAATCTTCACTTGAAGGAAAACAAGGCAGTCACATGAGGAGTACTAGGGAGTTGCAGGCGTTGTGGTGCTGCATTTCGCTTGTGTTCCCCTTCCCACTGATCAGTTTTATGGATGGCCAGAATTAGAAAAACAGAAAGAGGACCTCAAGGGAAGAAAAATATGTTGGGGTGGGATATCTCCTTGTTAGGTAGTTTTGAAATTGTTTCAATTCACAAAGCATTTAAAACTGAGTAGTAAAAGCTCTATCATGTGCAGAGGTAGGGCAGCAGAACACAGAGAAAACTTGTGATCAACAAGATGAATAATCCTGATGCATTACTCTTAATCCAGCACACGATCCTCTTTCCTTTAAGGCAAGGCCATGATCCCATCAAAATTCAGTTTCACTCTCAGACCATTCATCCATTCCAGTTAAGGAGAAAACAACTCTGTAGTAAGTATGCAGCTGCAGAGTATGCTCCTCCTTCAGAGGAGCTCTCGTTGAAACCAAACTTCCTTGCTGGAGACACAAAAAACTTATTGAGACAACATAGGACTGAAAAATTTACTTAGAGATCTTTATTACAGTAAAAGAGTGGAAATGGGCTGCTTTCTATCTCTACTAGGCCATTTTTAGAACTGAGTACCTGCAAGAGTACAGATAGGAGTACCTGCAAATAGGAGCAGCCTCGCGGTCACAAGCCCTGGTCCTCATGGAGGACTTCAACCACCCTGACATCTGTTGGAGAGACAACACGGCAGGGCACAGGCAGTCCAGGAGGTTCCTGGAATGTGTGGATGACAACTTCCTCCTGCGGCATAGAGGAGCCGACAAGGAGGGGTGCCATGCTCAACCTTGTGCTCACCAAGGGGCTGGTGGGGGATGTGAAACTGAAGGACAACCTTGGCTGCAGCGACCACGACATGGTGGAGTTCAAGATCCACGGGGCAGTGAGGAAACTGCACAGCAAGCTCTCTGCCCTGGACTTCAGGAGGGCAGACTTTGGCCTCTTAAGGGATCTGATAGGCAAAGTGCCATGGGAGGTGGCCCTGGAGGGAAGAGGGGCCCAGAAAGTTGCTCCACATTCAAGGAGCACCTCCTCCAAGCTCAGCAGAGGTGCATCCCGATGAAGAACAAGTCGGGCAAAAAGGCCAGGAGGCCTGCGTGGATGAGCAAGGAGATACTGGACCAACTGAAAGCAAAGAAGGAAGCCTATAGAGGGTGGAAGCGGGGACAGGTAGCCTGGGAGGACTACCGAGAGGCTGTGCAAGACGCCAGGGATCGGGTGAGGAAGGCTAAAGCCCTGATGGAATGTAATCTGGCCAGGGATATAAAAAGAAACAAGAAAGGCTTCTATAGGTATGTAGGGGACAAAAGAAGGTCCAAGGACAATGTAGGCCCACTCCATAAGGAAACTGGTGTCGTGGTTACCCGGGATGTGGAGAAGGCTGAGGTACTCAATGACTTTTTTGCCTCAGTCTTCACTGATGAGGGCTCTTGTCTCACCACCCAAGCTGTGGAAGGCACAAGCAGGGACTGGGAGGATGAAGAACCGCCCACGGTGCTCGAAGAGCAGGTTTGGGAACATCTGAGGAACCTGAAGGTGCACAAGTCCATGGGGCCTGATGAAGTGTATCTGCGCGTCCTGAGGGAACTGGCAGATGAAGTTGCCAAGCCGCTGGCCGTCGTATTTGAGAAATCGTGGTGGTCTGGTGAGGTCCCCGATGACTGGAAGAGAGGGAACATAACCCCCATTTTTAAAAAGGGGAACAAGGAAGACCCGGGCAACTACAGGCCGGTCAGCCTCACCTCTGTGCCTGGCAAGGTCATGGAGCAGATTCTCCTGGAAACCATGCTAAGGCACATGGAGAGCAAGGAGGGGGTTGGTGACAGCCAACAGGGCTTCACCAAGGGCAGATCGTGCCTGACCAATTTGGTGGCCTTCTATGATGGGGTGACAGCATCGGTGGACAAGGGACGAGCAACGGATATCATCTACCTGGACTTGTGCAAGGCATTTGACACTGTCCCTCATGAAAGCCTTCTCTCTAAACTAGAGAGACATGGTTTTGATGGACGGACCACTCGGTGGATAAGGAGTTGGCTGGATGGCCGCACTCAGAGAGTGGTGGTCAATGGCTCAATGTCCAAGTGGAGACCGGTCACCAGTGGCGTCCCTCAGGGGTCCGTGTTGGGCCCGGCCCTGTTCAACATCTTTGTCGGCGACATGGACAGTGGGATAGAGTGCACCCTCAGCAAGTTCGCCGATGACACCAAGCTGTGTGGTGCCGTCGACACGCTGGAAGGGAGGGATGCCATCCAGAGGGACCTGGACAGGATGGAGAGGTGGGCCCGTGCCAACCTCATGAAGTTCAACCAGGCCAAGTGCAAGGTCCTGCACCTGGGTTGTGGCAATCCCAGGCACAAATACAGGCTGGACGGAGAATGGATTGAGAGCAGCCCTGAGGAGAAGGACTTGGGAGTGCTGGTGGACGAGAGGCTCAACATGAGCCAGCAACGCGCCCTTGCGGCCCAGAAGGCCAACCGCATCCTGGGCTGCATCAAGAGGAGCGTGGCCAGCAGGTCGAGGGAGGTGATTCTGCCCCTCTACTCTGCCCTGCTGAGACCCCATCTGGAATACTGTATCCAGTTCTGGAGCCCCCAACATAAGAAGGACATGGACCAGTTGTAGAGGGTCCAGAGGAGGGCCACAAAGATGATCAGAGGGCTGGAGCACCTCTCCTATGAGGACAGGCTGAGAGAGTTGGGGCTGTTCAGCCTGGAGAAGAGGAGGCTCCAGGGAGACTCCGGGGAGTCTTCCAGTACCTCAAGGGGGCCTACAAGAAAGATGGGGAGAGGCTGTTCAGTAGGGCCTGTTGTGATAGGACAAGGGGTAATGGTTTTAAAATAGAGGGAGGTAGATTTAGATCGGATATTAGGAAAAAAATTTTTACACTGAGGGTGGTAGAACACTGAAACAGGTTGCCCAGAGAGGTGGTGGATGCCCCATCCCTGGAAACATTCAAGGCCAGGTTGGATGAGGCTCTGAGCAACCTCATCTAGTTGGGGATGTCCCTGCTTCTTTCAGGGGGGGGTTGGACTAGATGACCTCTGAATGTGCCTTCCAACCCTAACCATTCTATGATTCTAAGAGCAACTGAAAGGAGTGAATCAAGGAGTAAAGAGAAGAAGAAAAATGTATAAGGTTATTCAATGTAAGAGTTAGACTAAAGGTTTAATGTCAACAATGTGGTTTTTCTGAAAAGCACAAAGTAGACTAAGCAGAGAATCATGAGACCCATCAGAGAGATCCAGTAATGAGATTAATGCCAAAACTGTGCAGATTTATTTTTTGGGGGAAATTTGAGAGCTCTAACACCAGCTGTTTATACTGGGTTATCTCCTTTAGCATCAGGTGGAGGCTGACATGCATCTACCAACGAAAAATCTAGAATTCCTACATTGTCTGAGTCTAACAATATTACTCCCAGTAGATCTTTCACAAACAGTTGTCTTCTAAGTGGTTCCAATACAGGATAGTAACAATACTATTTTCATGTTGAAACAATTACTTTTTATTGAGGATTTTAAAAGATTTATTACTTTAAAATATCTGAAATATAACAATTATACTAAAGAATTTCTCAGTAGTACTGCTGAAATAAACTACCATGGCATCAAATTTAGTGCAGAGTGTGAGGTACCAGTCATTCCCACTGTAACGTCTTCTGGGTCCCTCAGTATTTTGTTCTTCCTACAAATCCCTGTCAGCAGATCAGAGACAGGCCACATGCTCAGAAGCAGATAATGCATGTCAGACTCTGTCTTCAAAATAGAGCCAGTAAAAGGATACACGCTGTACAGATTGTGCAATTCAAAATAATTGTTGTTTGAACTACTGAAAATGAGTATGTGCTTAAGGAACAGCTACAAATGTTAGCCTACAAAGTTTGCTTTGGCTAACGCATTTTACCTTAGTATGATGGGTGGAAGGCAGTGGGTATAACCCAAAGCCACCTACGATTATAAGAGTGCTTGTTATACGTTTCTTTTTTATGAAATATATAGTTTGGTTGTTTTTTAACTGTTTTCCACTCCCTGATGATTTACAGCATGGCTTTTATATAAGCAGCTGTCTGTTATTGTGAAAACACTGCTGATCTTGCAGCTTTATTTTGATTCTAAAGCTGAACTGGTTTAAGATGGAATTTATCTAGCTTCTGAGAAGAGCTATGTGACATGAGTCACTGCAGGAGAGAGAAGGGGACTATGGGCTGTCAGTCCCATGCTCTACAGTGCAGACAAACCAAAGAATGGTTGCAATGAGTTTTTTTAGCTGAGATGTGCTTGTTTCTTACTAGAGAAAGAAGGCTGCCTATGTTATTAAAAAGTATTTCAGTCTTACCAAGAGAGAATAGCTTTTTTAAATTAATGTAGATAAGAGCTTACTACTATTTAAGTTTTGCATTTTTCGACCCCCAAATGTCAGAGAAATTCATTGACTACAAAGGTATGAAATATGGGCTGAGTCTCCACAAAGGACCTGGGATTTTTTATATTCTGCTGCCAGAGATCATAGAGAGAGTCAGGCTGTTGGTTTGTTTTCGACATCTAGACAAAGACAGCTGATTTTTACAAAAGAAGTAAAAACTGGTTTTAGTTGAGGTCCACACTATGTACTTCACTCATTTAGGGCTGACTGACTTCATTAGAAATTAGCTCATGAAGACTTGCCTCTTGCAAGGAATTCAGAAGATGGTTCCTCTAAAAACAACACAATGGCAGAAGAGACAGCAGAGGGAGGAAAGTTTGAGCTTTCCCTGAATTTCAGCAGAAATTAACTCTATAAGGTTCTTAGAAAAACTCCTCCTCTGTTTGGTACAGTGCCAAAGGTTAGTAGGATAGAGTTCAATATACCACTAACTCTTAATTTCCTGAGAGAAATCCAAATGTGATACAAAATGGTATGTAAATAATACTGTGGTCACCAACAGGATGCCATAAAAAAAGTGGTGATGGGAAAAGCTGAGGGTAGATGACAGCTGTGAGCAAGAGAAACCTCACTCTCTTTGTGCATGGAATTTCCTATATGCTTTCATCTGCTCAGTAAATTTCAGAAGTTTTACACTCACATAATAACAAAGCCCTCTCTGCATTTGATTCAGCATGTTACCTCAAGAAGCATCTTCAGACTAGTAGTGATAATAATAATAACAATCCTATCTAATGTTAAAAGTTATATCATCTTGAAATTTCATACAGATGTAAAACTGCCACCCAATTCAGATTATTTATGTACTTTACCTTTAATGTCTACCCTTTTGTTCATCAAATTATTCTTGGACAAAACTATGAAAGATTAACTATGCAGGTTCCTGTTCCTTTTATCAGTTTGACAATAAGGAACAGCTTTTTAGCAAGACATCCAACATAGTATTTTCATAAAAAATACAATCTACAGCAGTCAATGAGAATTCAAAAACTTAAATAAAACACTTCTACTTAGGTCAAATAAATTCACACAATATGTACCTGCAGAAGTAGTCTCTCAAAGGCAAGGAAGTTGTCCCATTTGGAAGTCTGGGGGTGTTTCAAAGTCTGGACTGTGGCCAGCACAAGCTGTAGAAGACCACAATGGTTCTCCAAAGCTTTGAGATTATTTCTGAAAAGCTGAATGTATGAGCTCAGTTGTTCTGGGGTGACTCTGCCTGTGGAAATCAAAACAGGACATGGCATTCAGTGGTGGCAAATACAAACCTAGCCTTTTAAAATTATAGTGAACAAATTATAGAAAACTTTAGAGGCTCCCTCCACTGTGAGCCTGATCCTCACTTCATTGCAATCACTAGATGCTTCAAGCTGCAGCAACAGGTCAGAACAAAGACTTACTTCATCCATGAATTGTGGCTTAAGGTATGTGGTGTGGCAGGTATTTAACGATACACAACAAATGCTGACATAAAGGGTAATACCATTTTTTGTTTCCAGACATAGAGGGACGTTCCTTTACGCTATGGAAATAATATTTGACAGCTACTTCTAAACAATGGTCAATCTTTCTATTTTTATTGAAAGTCCAACGGGAATTTGTGAGCCTTCTGCCTCCAGATGCTTCCTGAGGGTGCATTCTTGACCCGCGTCAACTCAAAAAATATAGATAATGTTAGTAATTCAAGGAACTGTTTTCTGGAGCTGTTCTTGGAAGGGACACTTCCAAGGCGTGACTCTTCAGTTTCTGAGATGCAGTAAGGTAGCATGATTTCACCCGTGTCGTAGTTTAGCCCCGATCCGGACCAGACTACGCAGTCTCTCTCTCACTCCCCCCACCCTCCGAGAGAATAGGGAGAGATAATTTAAGAAAAGAGAAATAATTTAAGAAAAACGACTCGAGGTTTGAGATAAGGACAGGGAGAAATCCTTACCGTCACGGGCAGAAAACAGACTCGACTTGGGGAAAACTATTAATTTATTACTACAACTAGCAGGATAATGAGACAGAGAAACAAGATAACCTCCTCCACCCCTCCCACTTCCCGAGCTTAACATTATTTACCTTCCCCCCCGAGCAGCATGGGGGGGAAGAGGGAATGGGGGTCGCGGTCAGTCCATTATGCGTTGTTTTACGCCGCTGCTTCACAGTTGGGGGAAGAGCTCCTCACATCCCTCCCCTGCTCCAGTGTGGGGTCCCACCCATATGCCACAGTCCTTCATTAAACTGCTCCGGCGTAGGTTATCTCTTCCACGGAGTGCAGTCTCTCCAGAACGCCTGTCCCAGCGGGCCCTCCACAGGCCACAGCCGCATTCAGGCATCCACCTCCCCCGGTGCGGGGTCTTTCACAGGCTCCAAGCTCCAAGTGGATCTCTGCTCCTCCGTGGGCCTCCATGGGCTGCAGGGGGGCAACCTGCTCCACCATGGTCGTCACCACAGGCTGCAGGGGAATCTTGGCCAGGAGCCACATTACTCCTCCCCCTCCTTCACTGACCTTGGTGTTTGCAGCTGTTTCTCTCACAAGAAAAGTTCATTCTCACAACGGGCTGGCAGAAGCCTCAAAAAAAAGCCTCTCAGGATCTCTTCACGTTATTCATCATCATCCCATCTCATCTTCTCTCCACCTCTTGCAGCCAGACTGGGCTGAGTTGGGCCCAGTCGGCCGCCTGGTGAGAGGCCAGAGGGTGAGGCCTGCAAGACCCCGGAGGCCTGCGCCTCCCCCTCTGGGCCTCTGCCCTTGCTCAGCTTCGTCACATCTTCTCTTCTCTTTTTTTTCTGTTTTCCCCTTCTTAAATACGTTACCGCAGAGGCGCTATCACGGGACATTCTGCTCCCAATCGGCTCAGCCTTGGCCAGCAGTGGGTCCGCCCGAGGCCCGGTCGAGTCCACT
This sequence comes from Tetrax tetrax, assembly GCA_009806455.1. NCBI lineage: Eukaryota > Metazoa > Chordata > Aves > Otidiformes > Otididae > Tetrax > Tetrax tetrax. The sequence goes on along the minus strand of WHYT01017413.1, from coordinate 72,369 downwards.
GAACAAAGGGGAGCGACTTCTAGCAGTTTCCTACAGAAGCTGCCACCTTAGGCCCCCCTCACTAAGCAAAACCACAACAACCCGTTACTTGAAGATAAACACCCCAGTGCCCATACATTGGCCTGTAGATCTCTCCTTAATAGAAGAGCATGTGGGGAGTCATTCAGGCCCACAAACACCGCAGAATTAGCAGTTATTTCATCCAATATTAAAGTGCCAGCTAAACTGTTTAATCTATTTATATTTTAGAAGTGATCTTTTCTGGGGAGGAAGGTCCAGAGTACCTCATCTGCCCCACAAAAATCATGACAGGCGATCACACATGCCATCAACATGCAAGGAAAATGGTGTCAAAACACCATCCTAATTGCAAGTCTGGACTGAGATCCAATCCACGGCTGTTTCTGGCAGCCTCTGCCAGTAATGAGTCACCTTCCTCTAGGCAAACTAGACCTAAAAAGCACAAACATGTGAGATGGAGTGAGGAGGACCCTTTAACTTAAACAGGACAAGCTTTGGTGCCAAGAAGGCGCTAGGCAGTTCATGGCTTATACCACTGATCGTTTTATTCAGTATTTTTCCATAACGGAAAGATCTTGCAAGACTGCCACTGTGTTTCTTCTCTGCATTTGGTTATATCATCACTTTACAAGGCTCTCCATCTGCCTCCATCCTTTGAGGATCATAGAAATGGTGAATAAATGATTCCAACGGTGAATAAATGTTGAAAGCACTTTTTCTTAGTTTCAGTGATACCAAGGGCAGTCTTCGGAAGAGCATTTAGATTAGGGAAAGCTACTAAATAAAGCAGAAACACACAGGGTCTTTATGTGAATTTTAATGGAAAGCATCAAACCAAAAAGTCAGCAAATTAACACACAAATCAGGCTGACACCACTCAGTAGGCCGGAGAGCTGACAAAAGGCTTCCATGGTTTGCCCACATAGGCTAAAACAGCAGCCACAGCCATGTGTGTTTTTAGACTAAACACTGGAGCTTTCAGTCTTGTTTTATTTCTTTTAAAGCTGCGTTAGGCAGATTTACACGGTGATTGGAAAGTGTCAGCCCATGATGCCTTGCAGCATACCTTTGATAATGACTGCATTATTACCTATAGCAGTCCTGAGACATCGGAGCATATTCAAAATCTGCTAACTTGCTTCAATTGAGAAAAGATGAAGTTGCCAGCCCTTCCCTCATATGAAACAGTAAAATGGGAGGGCTTTCAAGACTTCTGATTTCAATTAAAAAAAAAATAATTTTTCAGGAGTTTTGTTCCATATTGTCCCTTGTGAAAGTGAATCCAGATGCAGCACTGGATCAGTCTGAGATCCATTCAGCACCATTTTAGATAAACAATCAAATTCTTTCCCACCCTCAGAGTACCACCAAAAGAAAGTCTAATATATATGTAAACATAAGTGAAATCCTGATCTAAGTAAGTCATTAACAAAACTTACATTGACATTAAAGTGTCCAGCATCTCATCTGTGATTATTTACAATATCCATGGAACCACTCAGATCCAGACTTCAATAATTCCAGCCAATTTCTACACAGAAATCTCCTTGAAAAGCTGGCTGATGAACACAACTGTTCCAGCAGATAAGGAAAGAAATGTGGGAAAGTGATTGGTGGTAATCAGCAATTAAATGACCTTTCCTGAGGCCTAAATCCTCACCACCTTTCCTGCCACTTGGTCACAGAGGGAAATTTCAGCAGAGCAGACTAAATTTAATCTAATCCCGGCCTTTTATTTTTCTAAAGCTCCTCTGCTGTTTCAAGTCCTTTTGTATTGCCATGTGGCAGACAGGTGCTATGAAATCAAAACAAGATAGATGCCAACCACATCATCATATTTCAACTGTCATTTTGTTCTTCTAAAGCAAATCCAGAGATTCACAGGCAAAAGATGGCAACTACTGGCAGAAAGGACTGCAGTCTAAGTGTCTTGACCTGTTCTTGTCCCTTCCTGCTTCATCATGGTCATACGCTGCTCCAAAACCCTACACCTATGGATAGCCAGATGTCTGTTGGAGCACTAAGGTCTGACTCATGAGGATTACATTATGCTGACAAAGCACTTGTTCATTTTTTAATTCTTGTTTATGGGAAGAAGTATGACCTATTGCACAAACATCAGGAATTTCATATTGTCTGGGGAGTAACCTTTGCCTTTAATAGTTATCAAGTGTAGCATGTAGCATGGGTGGAGAATGGATTGTGAGCATCCCTGGCGAGAAGGACTTGGGTGTGCTGGTGGATGCGAAGATCAATATGAGCCGGCAATGTGCGCTTGTGGTCCAAAAAGCCAACCACATCCTGGGCTGCATCAAAAGAAGCGTGGCCAGCAGGTCGAGGGAGGTGATTCTGCCCCTCTGCTCTGCTCTCGTGAGACCCCACCTCGAGTGCTGCATCCAGCTCTGCAGCCCCCAACATAAGAAGGACATGAACCTGTTGGAGAGAGTCCAGAGTAGGGCCACAAAAATTATCAGAGGGCTGGAGCATCTCTCCTGTGAGGACAGGCTGAGAGAGTTGGGGCTGTTCAGCCTGGAGAAGAGGAGGCTCCTGGGAGACCTTATTGCAGCCTTCAGAGCTTCACTTCTTCCCAAGTACAGCAGAAAGGATAAAATGAGTAGGTAGTGACTGGGAAGTCTCACAGTGAATGGGAAGCAGGGAAGGAAAACAGTAGCGCTGACAGATTAATGCTGTAGGTAGTGCAGGAATTAATTTATCTAAGAAACTGTGAATGGTTACTTAGGAACAATTAAAGTATTTGTGTACTAATGCAAGAATCTTGGGCAACAGAATGAAAAAAAAAACATTGTAGGGAACAAAACTGGACATTACAGAAGTAACAGAAACATGATGCACTAGGTACCAGTCTCTCTACTGAAGAGCCAGTTGTGGCCAGGAAACACTGAAACTCACTGTGATGAAGCAGCCCTGTATTTCACTAATCTGATAAACTGAGGATAAAAAGGAAGAGATAATAGGGACTAGGCTAGACTAGGAAAGGAGAAAACTAATATTTATGCCTAAGAAATGATGAAAATTAGCTGCCTTATTAGTCTGATGTCTGGAGTAGGAAAAGCTTCAGGACAAATGTCTGAGAAAAAAATACCTTAGATCAGAGAGTAAGTGAAAAAAAGTGGGATAAGATGCAAAGTATATTTATCAAAGAATATCATGTTAAACTGATATGTAGTCAATTAATGAATTAATTATAATGCACATGGGTTTAGCACAGCCCTACACCATATTAACTACACCATAATTGTATTTAAAGGGGAAAAGACTAGGGCTGGAAGAACTGTGAGAAACTTTCAAAAGTAGATGGCAGGTAATATGCAATAGAGGAGTACTAGCATATAAAAAGAAAAGGTAAAATAAGATTGTGCTTGTGTGCACATGTACATACATGTTGTACAAATTTTGGTACTAAACAGTACCAAAACGAGCGCTGTCACAAGGTTGTGAAACATCATTAACATGGAGAAACAGTAGAAGGCACGGCTGGATTGCTTTCAGCACTGGACTAATGTAAGTGGGATGAAATTTAACAGTATAAAGTGCAAAATTATGCATTTTGAGACTAGAATAAGCGCATCTACTTTAAATTGGGAGTTAAAACCTGGAAATGACAGAAGAAGGAAATGATGTCTAGGCCTCCTCATTGTAAAAAAGCAGGTAAAATCCATACCAGGTGATACAGTTACAGTAAAAACAGGGCCATAGAGATGCCTCAGTACAAACCTTCTCATCCTGGAGCACTCCATGCAGCTCCAATCACCCCCTTTCCTGGAAGTTTAACTCAAAACTTTGCTGCATGCACAGGGAGGCTACTTTAACGATTAAGGTGACAGAGAACTTAAGTTAGGAAAGCAAAATAGAAATGGCTGGCCTGCATGAGTTCCCTGCCCCATCTGGGGAAAAAAAATGGAGATCTCTATAAATGCACGGAAAAGGTTTACATTAAGGGTCTAAAATCAATGGGCATAAATAAAGCACAAATATATTTACACAAGACATTAAGAAACATATCGCTGTATCAATCAACCTTATGGAGACAAAAATGGAACCAAATTTAACTTGTTCTAAGGTGGGGTTTGATGAGTGTCTCATGAGCAGTTGCATAAATGCTCACAAGATTTAATCCAATTCAAATGCCCTCTTTTAATCCTTCACTCTTATGATAATTAATTTGCAAACATACTGGGACATACAGATGTTGAATTCCAGGAGTTACCAGAAAATTATATTAAAGGTCTGTCAAAAATCTAGTTTTGAGTTGTGAGAGTAGCCTGAGTGCAACAGAAAGACTTTCACCTCAACAGTTAAACAAGAAGTTAACTAGACAAACCACATTTGTAGACATCAAGACATGATTCCACAGAATTACTTTTTTCCATTTTAAATTAATGCTGCAGTCTACATAGTGTAACGCAGGCATCGCTTCAAGAAAATAATTATTTTTCAAGATATATTTACTAGTAGAAGTAAATTTTTAAAATTCAGAATCCCAAAGTGCTTTTTCTTTTCTTTTTACATAAAGATTTATGGATGAACGAAGTGTCTAAAGAGCAAAGGTCAGAATTATCAATGTGCTATTCCAAACATACAGTCCTTATTTTTTCATCTAACACTTAGTTAATTATCTCCATAGGGACAAGAAAACAAGTAAAGAGGAAAGTACATTTTGTGACCAATTGAATAAATAAGTGGACGCTTTTCCAAGACTACAGGAACCGCCAAATACACATAGCTTTAAACTTAGTTCAATTTTATGCAAGAACACAGTTTGAGCTTCACTGGCTAGAACACTTTTTCTGAGGTCCGTTTTTCACTTGACAGAACCATGAATAAGAAATGACCGTGGCACACTCATGTTCACAGGCGAGGTTTTTTCAAGGCAGTAGAGGGCTGAAAAATTAAAAATAAATAATTTTCTTCATCTGCAATCTTAGGAATATAGACATTTCTCTCCCAGTAGCCTGCCTCTGATCATGTCCAACGCCGGATACTTGCGAGGAATGTAGAAAGCTCCCATACTCCACGAAGCCAATTGGGCAACAGTACTGCTAAGGGAGTTAGATATTTTGCAAACTAAGCGAGAGCAATTTAGTAGGACAGATGACGCCCCTTATGTCTCCTTGTTAGTGTAATTTCCAGATGTTATTAACTCAAAATGCTTTTGCACTTCTTTGGAAGTTTCAGTAACACTCTAACAGCAAATGTTGCAAAAATAATTTGATCTCAACTTTTGTTTACTTAACTTTAAAAATCATCCAGTCCTTAAATTGTTAATAAAAAAAAAAAAAAGAAGAACACAAACTACTCCCCAGTTCTTTGGAGAGATGAAAAGTAGGCCACTATGAGACGCTGTTTGGCTGGCTTCTCCAGAGTAAGACTCTGGACCTGAAGAGCACCAAACCTTACAACAGACTGAAAGCAGATGTCACAGGCTTATTTCTAAGAGCGTATCCTCATCTCCCACAAACACAAACCCACCTGCTCTGAGGCTGATGGTCACTTGTAAGCTCCCTTTTCTGTTGCAGGAGCACTAGTATCCAGATAACCCCATGGAAGCAGGCACAAGCACAAGCAGCAAGTCCCCACTACAGCAACCCCAGGATAAGTCCATTGTGGGGTTCTGAGCAGCCCCTGAAGTGCACCCCAAACCGCGTGGCAGTGGCATCCTAGCCACCCCCAGCAGCACTAGGACACCAAGAAAGAGCTGTGACCAATCTGTATTCCTTGCTGGCCCTTACTGACCCCCATTTCTCCTGCCACTTTAGCAATATAGAAACATAGAATCTTTAAGGTTGGAAAAGACCTCAAGATCATTAAGTCCAACCATCAAACTAACACCACCATGTCCACTAAACCATATCCTGAAGTGCCATATCTACACATTCTTTGAACACCTCCAAGCATAGTGACTCCACCACTTCCCTGGGCAGTCTGTTCCAGTGTCTGATCACTCTTTCAGTAAAGAAGTGTTTCCTAATACCCAATCTAAACTTCCCCTGCTGCAACTTGAGGCCAGGATAGCTGCAGGATGTAGGCATTGGAGGTCATCATTCCCTGCCCGTTGTCGGCTTTCCGGTGCATCTCAAGTCACTCTAGTGATGGATCTTCAAGGAGGCAGAGCCTCTCACCTGTCACATGTCTGAAGGTGTGTATAGCAGTGGCTTTCAAGGATGGAGGAGCCATTGACAATGGTGACAACTATGTTGAGGTTTAGCAAATTCTGGAGTAGAGGTATATACCCAGAACAAATAAAGCTGCACTCTCTTTACTACTCAACTGACACTTGCCATGTGAGTCTGAACATCTGACTCAACTTGGCTCCAGTCTCATCAGCTGTAGTGTTGAGTTAGTTATCTCAAAAGCAGTTTATTATTAATCAATAGGTGTGTATGGCATCATTAAATCCTTGTTTTAAGTGTTCCTATATAGATAATTTATATTCACACAAGTGCCATATGCTATTTTAGCCTTCTCTCCTAATTAGCCTCAGTTTTTTATTACAAAATGGAAATCATGCCCGTTCTGTTGCTATTTTTTCAAAATTATTTTAGGTGCCTTAAAACAAATAAGCCTAATCAATTAGGTGGGACAAATATAACTAAAGTACTCTAATATAATCATCAGGATTTTCACTTAAAATGCAGATGCCTAAATATGACCCCAGTTATGATTTATGACTCCTAGATTATCTACAGTTTCACATTCCCCAGTATATTCAGAAAGCTTTCACAAACATAAGTGGTAGCTTAGATGTCTCAATATGGATTGATAATATTTTCTTTTTCATCCATCAGAGCTTTGCTTTTAAATGTATGGCAACTTCAATCCATTATTTCTTTCGTTGTGCTCTCTACCATTCAGTTTCTCCTTTTCATTGTTAAATCCGTATGAACAAAAATATAACAACCATCTCTAGCCAGCATCTACAATAGTCTCCGGTTGTCCTCCCAAATATTAAAGCAGCTTTCAGAACTGTTTGAAATCTTTTCTTCCAGAATTAAGCTTCCTAGGGTTGCCATCTATATTAAACTTCTGATGGAATATTGGTACACCAGAGTTTCTCAAATCCCCTTCTTAATCTTGACTAAATATGTATCACAGTCATATTTTATGACTTGCTTTTCACCTCTTCCACCAGGTTGATAAATACTGAGTACTAGGCCAAGTACCAACCAGAGGGTCTCCATCCCTAAAAAACAGTAATCCTTGAAAACAGTAGTTCTCTGACTGTAAAGGGACTTGAAATCTGCAAATTGTGTTGAATCATCTCCTGGACGCTTTAAACTTCTCACAGAAATTAATCAACTTGTTTGTCTTAAAATAACATACCCAGAGGATTTCAGGTGGCCTGCACATGTCCTCATTTAGCACCAAGACACATGTTTTCAGACACTGAGTACTTCATTGTGTTCTTGGCGTGCTGTCCCAGAGAGAGGGAGGTCATTCTTCTTCTTTGGTACGTTATTCACAGGACTGAGTATTTCTCTGATGATTTCTGGAAGACTTTTGCAGCTGAGAATGCCCTAACAATCATTTTGGGTGGTGAGCAACTACGCAGGGATGGAAAACATGATGTATGAGTATGTACATATGAAATTCACCATGTCTCTTGTGTAACGAGTCATCCTTCGCGAGGCTGAATGATGAGACTTACACAATTATGCTTGGAAAAAAAGCACTGGGCAAGAACCCGGTTTTACTCTATTGCCACGTTCCACCTCATGTCTTACACTTAAGGGAATTTGCAAGGACACCAGCACGTACTCTATCTTTAGTTTAAACCCTTCAGCACAGGCCGTTCTCAATGACACTTTGCTCCTTCTACTTCTATATCACTTTCAGCTACTTTCTTCAAGTTTGTTCCCCCCATTTTTTTTTAACTAGATGGCTCCTTTCTTAACGTAAAAAAATTCTGAAGCCCCTTCTGTCATCTCCTAAGACACACAAAGCACAGTCCTTAATGCTGATGTCCACAACTGCCCCAATGTTCCAGCAAACTGCAGGTGCCATGTGTTTCCGTTGCATGCCAAGCAGACACCAGAACTGGCATCTCTCACCCCATGTTCACGAACTGTCCTGCTGATGTCAAACACAGTCATTATGGGTGGCACACCCTAGTAAATGAAGATATTACATCAGACATGTACAACAAGTTGTATCTTATTTCCAACTAGGCTCCTTCTCTACTAAATAACAGCAATTGCAGTAAATTTTGTTTTCTTGGACTTAAAAAGTAAGTGTTTTATTTTTCACCCAGGTTCAAAGAGTCTTAAGGGACCTGCTTCTGTGTTTTTAACCATGTCTTGATCATCACAAACGGACAGTCTACAAGTACAGTGTCTTTAAAAAAAAAACCTAACCAACAAACTCCTTAAAATTCAAAACTTAAAAATATTTCTTTTCAAGACTGAGAAAATATAGTAGAAGTCAACATCAGCAAAAAATAAAGTAAACTTAGTGAATAAAAAAATCTCTGGTGTTTATCTGAGGAAAAAAAAAACAAAAACCAAACCAACAAAAAAACCCAAACCCAAATAAATTTTATCACAGAACAGAAGATGGCAATACAATTACTTCATTTCAGGAAATGGCATCACTGTTCAGTAACTGACTAATAGTATTTTTAATGCTTTACTTTTAGACATTTTTAATATATTTATATAAATACAGCATCAGCTTATTTCTATATAGCAGGATTATTGATCTAGCTTTATACCTACTACTGACTAATGGGTAATCAACCTTTCCTCAGCAATTTGGTTTGTTTGATATAAAAGCAATTTGTTCAGACTTGTAGAAACACTGTGACTCACTACAGATTCCAGCCAATGAAGAAGTACTGTTACTTACAACATCTCTCAAAACAACACTAGTTTTCTGCAAAAAACTCAGATAGCAGTTCCGTCCATTCAAAAATTGATTAATCCTTTAAAGTGAATAAACTATAACTTAACACCTGTTTGCAATTCAGAGATCCATAATGTACAGTTTATGCAAATAATTTTTTATTTCCACAATATATCCTATTTCTATTATGCTATATTTTAAAACTCTAAATATTCATTAGATCGACTTAAAATCTGCACATTTTTCTCAAAGGAAATTATTTGATCTGACTTCAATACCTCAAAATGAATATAAAAAATGATCTTAAGAGATTGTGTGATGAACCATGGTCAGAATACTCTTACAGACAGTCATTTAAAAATCTTTGATAAGCTTTGTAAAGCATGGCTGTAAGTATTAGAAGTGGAGCTTCACATTTGTGAAAAACCTGTAAGCATGTCCTACAATAAACTAAACACATTTGCAAGTAAATGTTACTTAAATCTTTAAGCTTTTAACTCACAAAGTCATTTCCTCTTGAACATACACGGTGTAAAAAATAATAACATGTACATTTACATTAAATCTTAGTTTCAAAACTTCACAAGTGTTCATCTGTACACTGATATTTACTCCTAATTATTGTGAACATTATGTAAATTGTCTAGAGAAAGACCACATTAATATAGGCTTTTCACAGCACTTTTATTAAGACAAAAAGATTTCATACTGAAGTTTATATAAGCTTTGCAGTATTACATTAGCAAAGAATATAAATAATGAAATGATATATTTACAGAACTGCTGCAAGAGCAACACACTTCTGTTTTCCTTTAAATTTTTAAGATTTATCTTAAACTCTAATCATAACCAGACACGGAAGGAGATCTGGCCACAAGTTCATATTTAAGTGTTTGGGTTTATTGTCTACAACAAAAATTGATATTTAAAGAAAAAAAAGAAAAAAAAAAAAACTTTTTAAAAAAACCCTTTATCCAAAAATTCCAGACACAAAGAAAGACTATTGTCGTCACACTCCCTTCTTAAAAGGAACAGCCAGGTTAGCCAAATAGTGCTGCATCCATGTGCCAACTACAATTTACTCAAAGATAACATACTACCAGCATATTTCTGTTCCACATCACTGCACAGGGTTCTGTGTTTCACTTCCATCTGCTGTTTTATAGCAGTCAAGAGTGAAGTACATGAGGTATGAGACACAAATGTGACATACTTTACAATTTTACTGAGGCTTGAACCATTACCCATCTCATACCAGAAGAGACTATTTAGCAGGCAGTAGGTTACTCACTGAACAATGACAAGGCTGTAGTAAGGGACAAAAATACCTTTATTGAAACTTTGTAAACTAACTTAACCCAAAACCTGTTGTTTCTGCAAGAATATTAAGAATCTTAAAAATATAATAAGAGTTTAGGGTAAAACATGGTGCTTGCTACTTCAGAGCCAACTGAAGTCTTTCATTTAACTTAAAATAAGTTTGAGTAGTCCCAATATTACACTTCTTGGTTTTATAAGGTAAATTCACATTATGCCTACTGCAGTAGTCTAGTCACTAAAAACAAACAAAACAAAAAAAAACCCAAAACACTTCACAAAAAAACCACCCGCAAAAAAACCAAAACAACCCACAACACTCAGAACAAATCTGAGCAACACTTGCTTTCCTAAACAAGAACAGCAAAAGCCATTTACAGTTACCTGCAAGGAATACCTTCCTAAAATATTGAGGGTGAAATTTTGCCTCCAAACAAAAGTTTTGTAATAGAGGAAATACATGATGCTTTACAAAAAATACTATTTTTTTTTTCCTAATACTATTCTGAGTAATTTCAATTTTGGATTAAAACATACCTGCTAACCTGTTTTGTTTAAAATTTATTTCATTTTGTCATAAGTGCACTTCATATTACCTATCAGTCTCCTTGTCTAAATTAGGCATGTTTCCTTTAACCAGAAGGCAGGACTTAATAACTCCCAGGACTACTTGCAAACCCATTCCCAAAAGCTGTAACTGTTGTTGCAGTAGGAGAACCCAGTGGGGTTCCAAGTTCCACACCGTACTTTTCATCTCAACAATTAAGATGAAGATTTGGTATATCAAGGTACTTGTTTCAGATGGGATGTGTAAATGACAGAGAGGTTCTATCAACCTTTTTTCCTCACTTCTCTCCTCAGTGAGACAGATTTTAGTGTGGACACTCCCCAGAAAAACCTGCACTTTAGGAGTCAAATTGATACTTTGCCATTAAAGACAGACAAACCAGTGCAGAAATAACAGGTAGATGCAAAGTGGTGTTTTTCTCAAGTCATAAAGGAGCATAAGCTACTGAAAGACCATTTAAGGAAGGGGAGAAAGGAAAGGTGGAGACAGAAGGACAGAAACTGGTAAGCTGTTCAAAAGAAAGATAATTGGCTCATTCAGCTGAGCAGCTATGAGATCAACAGAGCTGGATAAGAACCTTCAGCTGCCTACAGCCGCCTTTATCCCTTTTCATCTTCCTCATGAAATAAACTGCACTGCTCCAGCACTTAAGAGTTCCTTCACTTTTAAACTCATTGGTATTAAAGAGTCACAGTCAGTGTCTGGACCTGGCACAGCAACTTTTTTTCAGTCCTCAAGATCTTCCCCAAATAAAACAAATACACTTAACAGCAGCAAGCTTAATTAACTGTGCATAAGAAATTCTTTCATTTTTATCCATTTTCAGTGTTTAAGCAAAAGTCCAACAAGGAGGATTAAAATTTATTATTTGCTAGCGCAATATCTCTACATCTGGGACACAGCAGCTTCCAGTTCCCTTTTCAGCTGCAGAAACAATAGCACTCACTAACACATTTCATGGATGCCTGTAGACACTACCAAGCCTTTTGCCACGTTCAACATGCCGTTTTGCAGTAATCATAGTCTTTTTTTTTTTATTTTCCCAGCCTTTATTTCAACTTCTCCTGTGTTTGTTTCATTTCCAATAGCCTAATAGTGCATCTGTAACCTAAAGCCCTCTAAAGTTAGGATGGAACGTGTCTGTCAAGTTGAACATGACTCAGCTGTAGGCCCTTGCAGCGATGGAAGTGAGCCATATACTAGGTGGCATCAGCACAAATGCAGCTGGCAGGCAGACGGAAGTGGTTATAACTCTTTGTTTAGTACTCATGAGACAGCATCTGGAGCGTTGTGTGGAGTTCTGGGCTCCACAGTACAATACACACTACAGTGGGTCCAGTGAATGACATAAAATAGTTTAGGAAGCTAGAGAAAAGGATGCACAAGGAATGGAGGAAAGAGATGGGCTTGTTTAGTGTCAAGAAATGAAAGTAGGTAGGGGATCTACTTACTGTCTTGGAGGACATAATGAGTGATTACAGAGAAAACTACCCTAGAGATCGGCAGGTGAGACTGAAAAAGGAACTGACACACCACTTGCTAAATTCAGCATTCCGCTTTGAAAGAAGCATAATGGTTAGTGCAAAGACGGTTCCACAGCTGGTGATGCTTCTAAGCAACACTACACACAAATGCAGTGTCACTTACTGACGACAAACAAACTGTTCTGCTCCTCAGCATCTCTTCATCTCAGCTATTTTGTCACATCTCCTGAAAAACAGAGAACTTCGTTGGCAGGAATGCCAGTATCCTTCATCCTTTCTGTTACACCTAATGAGTTACAGAGATTACCTGAAAAGTTTCATTGCTTAAGAAAAAAACAACAGAAGGCTACATATTCTTTGCACATCTGGAGCCTGAAGCAACATCTCTGTCCTAGGCTGGCAAAACCAGATGACTATCAGAAGACTGGATCTATTTAGTTAGGTGAACACTCTGCTCATACTCAAAAAGGTCAAAATTCTGAACTTCATCCTAGTGTAATACTGCAAAGTGAAACAGCCGTAATATCAATTTATTTCTGCAGTTCTCAGTGTGGTAGTGACTATTCAGAAAGACCATCTTCATCAACAGTTATCAGGGAACGCTTAACCCCTCTATACTCAAAGGGTGTTCTCCTGGGAATGCAAAGGCCTATACAGAAGCCCTCCAAATAAGAATAGATCCAAAACTTTCAGAAACACTCCAAACTCTTCAAAAACATCTAGCACTCCGAGAAGCAAAAAGCCTTCCGGACTCTGGGGGTGAGTGATGCAACAAAGCATCTGCTATATTGACCATTACTGAGATTGGGAACATTTGCTTCAGGTCAAGACTACATTTATAGTTGCACTACAGGGAGAAATCAGGAACTCAGTATTGCAACAGGCTGGATAAAACAAATCCACTTGGCTAGATAGTCCCACGCTGCAGGACTTCTGTTACTTCTGATGAGGCAAAGAGCAAACTAAGTTAACTCAGGAACTGCCTGCTCAGGCCTCAGATTGCACAATGAAAGGAGTTCAGGTCTGCGACGAGCAGTGTCCCTCCTCCTTGGAAAAATCCTGTGAGAACACCAGTGAGCCCTTGCAGCAGCACTGTGAGACCCATCATCAGGAATTTGGGACTCCTTGAGATGTCTCAGTCAAGTTGCTATGGGAAGCCTCCTGCTTCGTAAGGATGCCTGGAGGGAGACTTTGGCTTACCTAATTTATTACAGCTCTTTTTCTTAGCAGCTAGCTTTTATCCCTAAAGTTTATGCCAGGAATTGATGGTATTGAATCTTTAATATTTTTACATTGATCTCATCAAGAATAAATAGCATGTTAAACATCATTACAGTCCAATGCAATTTTTCTTTCTAAAAAAGTGCATTTTATATTCTTTATGTTTTTAGATAAAGTATTAACCTACTTTTTCCTGTCTTTTCTAACTCAAAATGTTATTTCATATCTCCAGGCTAAAATTTCAGGATCTTCCCATTTCTACCCAAATACATTTTAGAGTTGAACTCAACCTACACAAACCAATCCATCTGAAAAACCTGCAGTACTCCTCTTTACTTCACAAAGCTTGAGGCTCCGCTAATTTTGCAGTGAAGTTGATTTTTAAAACTGTATTTGTACAGTTCAAATGGAAAGAAACCAAAAGGCTTTTCTTCTGTTAACAAGGGCTCATGTAATAGCACACTGCACTTTGTTTCTGTTACTATACCAGTGTTTCGACTTTCATCAGTCTCCATGCCAGTAAAAAGACACAATAAAGGAATTCAGACTCTATCAAGGTTTACTGTGCTCTTTTCAAACAGAAAAGCACGGGTGTTTCTAAAGCCACAAAAGAACATTTGTAGCAAAGTTTTTACTACTGCCAAATACTATGCTAATAGCGAAGCTTTCAACAAGCGATTCATGGGCTGCCACGTTCAGAAGATGATTAAGATCTGCATCAGACCTATGAAGAAGGGAAGAGGAAGTAGAGGAATAGAAAAAACAGCAACCTTTCTGCTGTACTGTAAGTCAGGCTGCTGCCTCAGAGCAAAACTCCTTGCAGCAGCTTATTTTAAGAACTGAGTAGAAGTAATCCCTTTCCCGTACTTACGATCTCACTTGAATTTAAGACAATACTATAAATCTCACCAGAAAGCTATTCCAGTGATCTTCTAAACTGTCTTTCAAAGAGCTTTTCAAAAGGACACTTAATTCTTTAAATAAAATAAGTTTCTGAATTTTTATTATGCCAAAATAATTTACAGCTATCCATTTATACCTACACAATGGGATATCTGACCAGAACTTGCAAATATTTATCTTCCCCAGATACTCATCACTTGGGTATACAAAATACAAATACTATTGCCTTAGAGGCAAAATGGAGCTAAAGCAGTTCTTAAAAAGCATTGTTTGTTCATTTTGTTTGTTTTTTTAAAGAGTGTGTATATATATATATGAGAAGCCACCTTCATTCTACACTGAACCCTTCTGAAAGAGTCTATAGGACTTCCAGACATCCCCACTACCACTTTCCTTGATGCGACTAATAAAATGAGTATGCAAACCTGAAAGCAGTGCTCCAATCTACTCAGCTCAAAAAAATGTAGCCAAAATTGTTGATTTCCTTCATTTTTCTTTCTTCTCCTTCCTCAGAGCCCCTCTCCTCTCTCAACATCTGCTGATTTCAATGGGAGAAGATGGAGTTCCCAGTGGCCTGCAGATTCTTGGGGGTGTTGGGGAGAAGACCCCCCCGCTTCTACAGTTCTCCTACTACCCTTCCCTCTCAGGAGGAAGAGGACACATTCAGAAGACACCAGAAAGTGAATGCTTGAGCTGTGTGTCCTCCCACAACTGTCAGAGCTCCTGCCACACAGAGCTAGGCAGAGCAAGAGGAAAGCCAGGCATCAGGCACGTTGCTTGGAGGGGAAACGTGGGCAAGCACACACACACACACACACACCTTTCAAAGCCCAGAAAACAACAGAATTTATTTTTCCTGCACTGAAAATACAGAAACAGGATGGGATCAAGTTTCTATCGCTGCACAGGGCTCCTGAGCTGCCAGTGTCACACGTGATGCAGTTTTTCAGGCAGGTGGCCACTGCAGGAGGGCTCAGCTACACCAAATGGAATTCAAAGCTTTGCTTTCAAATGTAATTCACTCCTTATTTCCAGGGGGAAGAAAAGCAAAGAAGTAGTAGCAAGGAAAATACTCTTACCATCTGACACAGCTGGTCTTAGTAAAGAGAGAAAGAGACAACTTTCATGCTAGAAAAACTCTCTGACATTCAATATTAGGGCCATAAAAACCTCAGAAAATATCCTAAGTGTTGGGAAAACCAGTGTGCAATCCACCAAGATCTTTCAATACAGGCAGAACCTGAGGTAAAAACACAAAAACCAAAGTCTAAGCACAGAGCAGAGTGAAAGCGTTTCCCTTGTCTCCAGCCAGTGTTGCCTCATATCACAGTCACGGTGGAAGGAGCCTTTGGACTAAACACAGTAACTGGGGCCAGAATAGGCCATTAGAATTTTTCCTTCTCAGCAAAAGCAGCAATTGATAACACAGTTTCCAGCTTTCCTACAGAAAACAAAGATGTTTTGTGGCACGATGGATGAGCAATGAATGCTGTAAAGACGCTGATCTCTTCTAAAAAGTCATTAATAAATATGTGTCATTGGATAATGTGACATCTAGGCATGAGTATCAGGTTTTCTGCATTTAAGCTCAATAAGAAGTTTTGATTTTGGTGACTGTAGAGCCATCCTTTCCTTGTTTCTCATTTAATTCTTATTTATCATTTACAAGATTGCCTCGAATTTTATTTCACTCTTTGAGGTTCAACTACAAAGTTAACAACGGATTATGATTCTAGTGCAAGATAAATATACAATTCACAAAATAAATACAAAAGTTCCATAAACATTAGTAAGTTACAGCTACACTTCAACAAAAACAAACAAGTCTGAGGAACTAGAGTGCCAGAAATTTGTTTCATCATCAACTTTTAAATGTTTCTGCACATAGCACTGTATTGGGCCCACATACGTCAGATGTTTAGGCTGCCATTAGTAAGTGTCAGCTCATACGATTAAGAACCAAGTTATTGCAGCCTTCACTGGATACTATGGGAAAGGGCCTATGGCTAATCTAATCATTCACACAAAGCAGCGAAAGTGGTAGATGGATTGTTACCTCTCAAAGACAGGAAGTAATTACTTCTAAACTGAAGCTGAATTGCAACATTAATAATCTTTTTTAAGGCATACATAATACAAAAACAGTAGGGCCTTCTTAACATTATTACGGTGAATACTCACACGCATTATCAGTGAAAGCTTAAACAAGATTTTATTATATACTGTGCCTTACCTCCTTCAGACAATTTGTAATAGCCCTCTCACAGCTGCTACTTTCCGTTTCTTTAAAACAGCTTACAGTGTTACTCTTGCAGAGATCAAGTATTTCTGATTAATAATCTACTAAATGCATGTTCTAGGTATTTGTAAAGACCATACAATGTATGAAATGTTATAGTTGTTAAAGACTTCATGTGTTGGCTGTACATCTAATTCGTCTACAATATCTTGGCAGTTTACTCTGGAGTCCCAGATAAAAGCCTATTACTCTTATTCCATGAGGACCTTTCTCTCTTGTTGAAAAGTTCAGCATAAAATACTCTTAGAGCACATAAAATGCAAAAAAATATTGCAGTATAGAGCAATACCAGTTTTTATAAGCCTAACATTACATAAATTCCTGCATTTCATGCAGAATGATATACAGTGAGAATGAGGTTCTAAAAAAGCTATTGAAAGTCATTATGTTATAATCTGTATCTTTAATATTTTGAAGAATTCAGGTTTAAAGAGTGCCCAGATCTGGTTTTTCAGCTTAAACTCTCTTGAGCCACATAGTCTTACTTCACATGAACCTCACTACCTATGTAATGTAATGTAATCACTAGCAGTATCCTGTAATAATACACAAGATCTGCACAACTTCCATCAGATCAGCTGCTATTTGCACAATGCCTGCTTTCAAATCTTGCTGACTTTTTAAGAATACCCAAATTCTGATGCTTTGCAGAATAAAGACAGGCAGCACTGCTAACCATTTGCATGCCTTTTAAACCCTCCTTCATAGAACTCCTTCACCCCTGCTCTCAGTCTTTTTAAGGCTGCTGTATTTAAAACACTTGCCCCTCCCTTATACAATGCAGAGATCCTATGGGAGCCACGATGCTCACCCGAAATCTGTTGGCAAGGATTGGGATGAACCAAGGACAGGGTAAGTTTTCTCTGAGAGGGTTAAGTGGAAGAAGAAGAGCTGGGATCACCTTTCACATTACCGGTAGGTAGGGAAGGAAGGGTATGTCACACTACTCACCCATGCTCATCTTAATAGGTAAATTTTCTCTGCTCGCAGCCTCCACAAGGTGTCTCCTAGCCTCCATCACAGCTTCCTTTTGTTTGAGGTTCATGAAGGACTCCCAGAGAGCTTTGGCAGCTGGATCACTATAAGAAAATGACAGGGTTACACTAAACATTGCTTGAATAATGGAGTAAGCTTAAGACAACATTTATATTTTAAGATGAGTGCTTCTACTTAGTAACTCCTCTGAGGTGGGCGGGATACAAGCAAAAATAAAGTGATACAAAAGCTTGATTTTTCTTAGTGGAACAGTTACTACAATTTTACCAAAAAAAAATCTAGAATTTTTTGCTACCTTTATATTCACATATTATATTCATTCACCTATTATATTCACATATAATAAATATGCATGTCAGCCTCAAAGTAACCACCACTGTTCAAGCATGGGAATACCAGAAACAGTTCAAACTTCTTCAGTTACCAAAAAGCTATGAAAAGGATGGGTTCTAACATCCCCATGAGAGTTTAAATCCCAAAGCAAATGTTTCCAATGCTAAAGGCTGTTGGCATGATTTGATGAACTACTGTCACTTTGGGTTTCATGGATTCTCTTTGCATGAAAATAATAATCCATAGCAGAATGTAATTGTCCTTATGGTGTCTGTATTTACAGATATTTACAGATTTCCTTTTTATTGTTGCCGTTGCTAAGCTAAATTAGGAATCTGTGTGGCTCATCTGCACTCAGCTCCCTGTCAGTCTTCTCTCTCCTCCAGGACACAGCATTTGTTGTTGTTGTGAATGAATTCAGTGTTTTCTCAGTAGGGGAGGCAAGGAGAAGGGAGGAAAAACCCTTGCCTGAGGCTAAAGCCACACGTTGGGATTAACTGTGTTGGAATTTTTTATTATTTATTTTCTTTTTTAAAGAAAAAGCTTCCCTCTGATTTTCCCCCTGGAGACATTTAACTCCTAAATACATTTTGATGTCATTTACAACATGCTTATAAACATGCCAAAACAACCTTTGTTTCACAGAAAAGAAAAACCCCCAACAATTCATTTGATGCCCATTACAGAGCTGCTGTGCTTACACTCTGCTGCAATGGCAGTGCTGTATTTAGCGAATCTGTGCTATCTCCCAAACCAGGAAAGAGGATCGCCAAGCCCTGCTCCTGTCATCTCAGGAACCCACGTCTTCTGTCAAAGCCTGAGTGGGTGGAAGGACTGCTGGAAGAAGGTTGAGTTACCCTTCTGAACAAACCATAAATGAATAGGACGAGCAAATTTCATCCTATTGCCACACTTTAAGAAAGGAAAAAAATCAGATGACCTGACACAGTCTTTCAATTTCTCCTTCACGTAGTGCAACTCGACCTTCCTCCAGTGACGGAGGCAGCACATCCCAAAGCAGCCCAGGCATCTGCAGCAGCTCCCTCTACTCCACCGCCAAGTGTGATCTGAGCACTGATGCTGCCCGCTGTTCATGGGCAGCAGCTCCAAGGGCATTCCTCACAAGAAAAAGCACGGTGATGTATAATGTATGGCAGTTCAAGGAACAAGAAAGAAACTTCCAAAGCAACTAGATGCTTCAATACAATCTCCCTTAAGTAATGGATCCTTGGGTATGCTATTTTCTCAATTATTACAATTCAGTCCTACCCACTCAGCATCACTTTTTCAAAGTGCAGCCTCTTGATCCTGTTCCCATCACATTCACAAGGCATGTCTCACTATCATCTACAAGCGTGCCTGAAGTTTGGATTGCAAGAGGCCAGCACTTTGCCTGTTAACTAATGCCTTCCTAAGCACACAGCTCTCAGTAAAAATCTATAGAGATCAGGAATTAGGACTAAAGCAGCAGGAAGCTAGTTTTAAAAATATTTTTTTCCTATTTGAAAGAAAAGTCATGCTTCAATTTTCTAAGATTTTAACCTGTTCTCATTTTCCCAATTCTCTTCATCACCATAAATATGAGCAGAGGCTCTCACATAGACACAGACACAGGAGATAAGATTTTAAAACAAAAGAAAACAAACAACATAAGGAAGCTAAAAATCTCCCAGATTTTGCACAGGTTTTTGTAGTCACATCTTTCTCACTCCTGTACTTCTTAAAGATATTTAGCAAATAGTAAAGTGTGTAAAATTCATCCCAAAAGCATCTATAGACCTCAGTAAAAGTCAGAATGTACGTGAAAGGATTGCACCACTTTTCTGCTGCCTTGTTATCAGTCCTTTCAATTTAGACTGCAAGGTCTTTGAAAGCAACATATACCATACTTGTATAATCACTACTACAAG
This sequence comes from Tetrax tetrax, assembly GCA_009806455.1. Classification (NCBI taxonomy): domain Eukaryota; kingdom Metazoa; phylum Chordata; class Aves; order Otidiformes; family Otididae; genus Tetrax; species Tetrax tetrax. The sequence continues at coordinate 52,458 of WHYT01017413.1, read as the reverse complement.
TCCCTGCTTCAGCTGCTGCTTCTACTCTCTAGTAGTTTAAGCACAAAAACCTCTCCAAAATAAAAGACTAATTATTTTTAATTTAAAAAGAAAAAGTAAGGATGAGTCACACTAGTGCACTAAAACAAAATGGTGGGGACGAGGGCCACGGAGGTTTGCTTGTTGCTTTGTAAACCCTTCCTCCTTTAGCCACAGTAAGCTTCCTTTAATCCCAAGGACCTAAGTTTGCACGATCTGATCCTTGAGGCTTGCTTTAGCACACCAGAAATAGCAAAAAGCAAAACAAGTGTGGTACAGCCTAAAAGCAGATGAGAGTCAACCACACTCTTGTATGCCTGGATCCCTGTGTAATACACTGCGTTTCTGTAGACATTTTTCTCCCCGCTGCTTTGCAGAATACCTAGTGGTTTAGGTATCATATATACAATATATAAACAGGATGAGATCAATATATATCAATAGCTCACATAATAGCCAACTGACTAGGTCAATCCACAGAAAGAAACAGTTCCCATGTTCAGCAATTTTTAAAAAAATATAATAGGGAAAAAGAGCAACAAAAGTACTTCTATGTTTTCTGCTGAAAACACTTTTCCCACTCCCCCTCTATTACACCTTCAGAGAAGGGCTTTAGCGTTGAACAACTGCCCATCCTTTAAGTTCATCAATGATGAGATGGGAATGGCCACTGGGAATGAGTCAGTAGGACGCAGTACAGGGCTCTGGTGTTGCCTCTTGCCACATCTGGGAAGCTACCACAACATTTTCCTTTTAGAGATTTCTAACACCCAGAAACAATATTATCTTATCTTCCCCTTTTGGTGAGACATTTGTCTGCGACTGTCTTCCAGCTCTTGTCATTGTGCCCTTCCCCTCCTCTTTTTCCCATCTGCAGTTCCTCTGCTTTGGTCCAAATGCTCTAATCTGATGACACTGGTGCTGTAATCAGTGATTTGTATGGGATCCAGTACCCCAATTCAAATCCTTCCTCTTGCATTCCTTGACTTCCCAAGGATTATTTATTGATTTTGCATGTTATCTAGTGAACTGCTGCACTCTGCAAGTAGTTTTCTGAAATTAAGTAGACCAAAAAAAAAAATATTCTATGCGTTACAAAACCTCCAAAGATATTGTCTGAACCGTGTTTTTTGCTTAAGAAAAAATAAATACAGTTATACTACAATACAGGTCAAGAACTCTAAACCACCCTTCGCAATAAACATCACAACAATGGGTAAATATTACAGCGCACATTTCTGTGCATCTCTATTACAAAATGTTTTGCAGGGCATGGCAAGCCTGACAAAGAGGAGAGAGCACTAAAATTCAGGGGCTTCTGCCATTAACCAGTTTCACCAACAAGCCTAGAGTTTTGCTCACAGTTTTTAATGCCCTATCCCTTCCTTTTATCGTTAGGGTCATAGTACCTAATCAACCAGCCATCTCAGAAAACAGAATGTAACAAAAATAAGCGTAGCATTTATCTGGTAGACAAATTAGAAGTTCATTAAACAAAAATATTACCTTATGTCCAGAGATAAGGCTGAAGTCTTTGAAAAGCCCTGTCAGACACAGCTATTCCATTCAATATACATAAAGCAAGGTTTTTGACAGACATCTGATAACTGCAATTTTCTCCCTTTCCCTCATACATGAATATTACTTCTTTTTTTAATGAGCCATTTTCTGTTCCAAAACTAATTATAATTTAACTGCATATAATTTGGACTTTAAAACAGCAACAGAAAAGGTTACAAAGGAAGGGGGAGAAATCTAGACACCCAAAAGATGCAGCTTCCCTACTTCTGGTATTTGCATGCCAGCTTTCAAAGCTGAATCAAAGACAAATAGTGGGAAAGGACCAAATCATCAGATCCATAATTTATGCAAATCCTAAAATAAGACATCATCTGACAATAATGCCAGGAAACAGGCGCTGATGAGAAGCAGGTCAGAAAGACAGGGATGTTCTATGCTGACCAAAGATAGCTGCAGGCAGTACAAAGCAGCTCTGATTTGCAGCCTCCAAAGGCACTCTTTCTTTCTTTTATGAAAGCCAGGAGAGATGATAAATAAAAACAAAAATCAAGAATAGAGCAAATTAGCCCTGAAGCAGCTAAATAGCTGGCTTCCCAAATTTATGATACCCAAAGGAAAAATCATTCAATGAAATCTGCTGTTCACTGGTAGGTAGATATCAGGGCAAAAAGGCCAAAGCCTTGAGCAGAAGTAAGGGTGCAGTTTGGTAAGTGGTTCTTTTGGCAATGGCATGCTAGCTTCAGCAATGCTCACTGTGGGGGAACTTGTTCCCATTCCCATGGCACCCCTTCCAGCTGCGGCAACATCTTCCGTGCGGGATTACGCAGTCAGATAGGAAAAAAATCAGCTATTTTTAAACACAGCTCAGATCCCTGAATTTGCCCGATCTAGACAAGTACAGATTGATAATCAAATGCCTAGTTTTGCATCTGTTAAAAATTATTTTTAATTATTCTCTTGATCTGGTCTGGTCCAGACCCACACAGAGAGTATTGCCAATGTTATCTGACCACAGAAAGATGGTCTGTGATCATTTGTAGGCTTAGTCTCAAAGCTACTCATTTTGAACACATTTGGGGAGAACAGGGGGAGGCTGGTGGCACTGAGATGTGCTGTTACCAACCTGAAAGCAGCAGTCTGAAAATAGGTGAAATCAAGCACTATTCAATGGAGAACAAACTCTCAGAGTAGATGCAAACCTAAAGACAAAGACAGAACCTACGGGACACTTATGACCCTGGGGGGTCCAATGCACAATTTTAGACTTGGCTGAAATGATTTGCCTCTTGCTTCACACCACCCGTACAGCAAGATATTTACTTCCTTACTGCTCCAGGTCTTTTCTGTTACTGATGAAGTACTAAAATATAGTCTTCCAGGTCACTAACGCAACAGCAAAAGGTCAAGAAGCAATAAGCCCATACTAGAAAATATGTCCACTCTATGATTAAGTGTTGCCCATTTACGATTATGTTTTCAGATCTACCCATAGGCCATTCTTAACCCACTTAGCATTTACATTAGTTTGGCAACGTATTTCTTCAATCAGCATGTATAATTAACCAAACAAAAACAAGTCACTCTTGTCCGAGCAGCATACCATAATCACCAAAACTATCAGCCGCATCTGTAGTCTCTGGCAAGCTATTGCAATCATTTTAATATAATCTAATTTCCAGTCAAGGAGGATAAAATAAATTGATATGTACATTATCTATTACTGGATTTTTGCCTGGACCGCTTTGCCTAACAGGACAAATTCAGGTCATCCTATTTTCTCCTTGTAAAACACTAGCATAACACACTTCTGCTCTCAGTTACATGCAACCCTCGCCGTGTTCCCTGGCTTGCTGAGAAACAGGTCAAGACCTTTCATGACCTTTTCAAGGCCAAATTGAGAAGCCAGTACCTACATCCAGTTTCCCTCCCAGATCTCCTGTAGCTCAAATTAAGAAAGAAAAAAGATTACTTTGTACAGTTTTGCTTTGTTTTTAAACCATTTGGGGTCAGGTGAAAGCACAGCCTACATCAGAAACAGCAAATAACCAGGTGGAGGACATAATATGAGCAAGACGTTAAGGAAGGAACAATAAGCAAATGTGGTTATTTCTACACCTGACAAAGGACAGCAGACTTCAAAGAGCAACTTCCCGACACAGGCTCTGAAAAAGTCACCAAAAACAACAGTGAGTGGACTTCAAAAATTAACCAGCTGAAATGACAGTATTTCAGCATAACAATGCAGTCATGTTTGTCCTTTTACAGTTAAAAAAAAAAAATCAGAAGGAAAATTGTGAGTCTCAACAGGAGACATATTCTGTGGTTCCTGTATCAGCAAAACTTTCACCTTCTGTCTATACAGCTTTACAGCTCAGCTGTGCCTGTATATTTTCACAAGAGGAAGGGAAGAGGAAAAAAATCAGTAGAGATTAAATTAGAGCTTCATTAATACCACAAAGCATTCCAAAACTGAGTGACTGCTCAAGTAAGTGTGCTGCCAATGTATTATTTGCAATAACTCACGTTCATTTTAAGAAGACGCAACGTCCACGGTAAGTGCACAGCACTTGAAAAAACACCACCAAGGTGGTTAGAAGACCATTACTACGAAGGACACATCCATTGCTGGCAATATGTCATCCGAATACCGATAAACCGAAGAGAAGCACAAGCCTGTGGTAAAATGCAATAATTTGGCTATGAGCCTAGAGTGAGGGGCCATTATGAAGAGACATCCTCCTTCCCCCAATTCCCTGGCTGTTTCAGAGAGTGCGGAGGCTGCGCCAAGGCTACGCCGGATATACTGCGCATTCCTGGAGACGCGCGCCAGCCCGACAACTGGGGAGGGGACACAGCCAAGTCCCCAACTGCACCCCACTCCATGCACAGCACCCCCACTGGAAAGAACCAACAGCGACACATGGAAAAACCTCCTCTCAACAGGCTCCACTCCACACCGCAGGGATGCCGCGGGGAATGTCATGGAGACAGGAAGAGTTGACATTCGCACCACCACGCTGCCTGGACACAGCTGGGCTTGGAGAAAGAGACTGCTCTTCATTTCACCCTTCGGAAAGTGACCAAACAGCTCTAATGAATTTATAAAAAAACTTCTGTATATAAACAGCTATCAGTAGATCCAAGACTTCAGTGTCTAGCATTGCTGTGTATTTGTGTGCGTCCCAAATGCATGCACTCAGTGAACCAGCCAATGTCTGTTCAAGTGAAGATGCAGCAATACTTTCTCTTTAGAAAAACACAAACCCCCCAAAATGTTTATTTTCAGCTGAATGTAAATTGCACATCCCCAGAAGGGACTAACAGTTTTTATTTTTAAGAGAGTAAAATGACAGCTTTCTAAAGTTTTAAAATGGCTTTTAGTAGTGGACTGTAGTTCTGCTGTTGGATGTTTTATATGGTTGGCACATCTGCTCAGCCTAATTAAATGCATTGCACAGACAGTAGAACTTGAACTGCTTTCCAATCCACCCTACCCTTAGGAAAAAAGGTAAATAGAAAGCTAAGGCCATCTTGCTGTTGTGCTTGCAGAAAAACGCAGAAGGAGCATTGGATATTACTGCCCTTGCCATAGATTAGTACAAGTATTACAACATCGCAAAACACATGAAACTTTTTAAAAAACAAGCTCTTTGCAGCCATTCAGCTTAGAACATTATTCTCACATCCTCACTTAGACGTGTGTTGAAATGCCCTCCATGTAATGGTTTTTATGATTAGAACATGCAAATGGTACTAAAAAAAAAGAAAAAAAAAGAAAAAAAAAGAAAAAAGTCTGACAGCCAACATTAAAGAACATAAATATGTTCCCAAATAATTTAACGGTTATTTCCCAGTTTCACTCCGAGCCCTCAAGCCACTCTGTGGGTGTAATCTGCTCTAGACTCAACTGTGGCTGTGTACTTTGGCACCGAGTCAAAACAGAGAGGTTATTGTTTGCTTTATGTGCCAAGAGCCTCTTAGATAAAGGGCTAATGGCAGGCTGATAGCTTCAGCCTCTGCATGTGGTGTTTACACAGACCCTTCTTTCCTCTGCCTCCTTTCTGCCTATGCTCCAGGAAGGCTGTGTCATATCAAGATCAAGTTAATTAATTAACTCATACTAGCATAATTTGATTGATAAAACAATTGATTCACTAAAGGTCATGGGGAGTGCTGTTAAAACACCAACTTTTCTGCCTCAACAATGCTTACGGTTTTGAGATTTGCATTTTTCTACACTGCAAACAGCAATTTTAAAGCAATAATCACACTACAAAAGCTGATGGAAGAAGCTATGATAAATGAATCTCTCAATTAAAGTGCACTGCAAAGTTCAGAAGATATTTCAGTACTTCATGAGATATTTGAGCAAAAAAAATAAATCAAGTCCTACAACAGGAAGGGTCACGTAAGAGAATTTTCTATATTGTTAGTTCTGTAAAACTAGAGGCCATGCCCATGTGACATACTTTGCTATTTACGACATCCACACTAGAAGTATTTCCCAGTATATAAATGTTTCCGTACTGTTAAAATACTCCTATAGGGAACATAGTCCTATACGACCAAATTATTATGTATTAGATGTTAGCAAACCTCATCATCAAATTATACAATTAATTACTTTTATGCAAGACACAAGCACCATCATTTTAATTAAAAAAAAAAATCATTCCAAAGATACAGAAAAAAAAATCATTAAAAACAGACTAAATTCTTAACAGCTTTTTGTCACCAATATATTTTAAAATAATTATTTTAAACAGTAGATAGAGAAAACAGAAGGTGCCAGGCATTTTAAAAGCAGTTCTGAGATAATATTCAAGGTGTTGCGAATCAGCTTGCAGCCAGCAGGCTAAAGCGTATGAGCAATAACGGAAGCTGATGATCAGCCACAAAGTTGTACAATAGATTCTCTTCTGGACTACCTGAAATATTTGTAAGTAATAAGTGTTAGAAGTAACACATTTCTTACAGGAGTTTATTCCTCAGTTCAGTGTATGTTGTTCAATATACAGGTATAAATACCAAGAAAGTACGGTATTAACTGGATTAATACAGTAGACGTGTTCATAAAGAGACATGATTTGCCACTAGAAGTCAAAAATGTCATAATATTTTGCTTCCTCTCCCCTGTTTTCTCCTCAGCATGGATCCCCCTGTGCCAGTAATACCGACCCAGCATGCCGGATCACTTTGCAAACCAAACTGGGAAGCAGAGAACTTGCTTTGCCAAGTCCTCGACAGCTGGGAGGGACTGCCAGGCCGCTCCACAGGATACAGACCAAGTTTTCCTTCGTTACTGGTTTCACGTACAGCTGACTCGACATGGCCATAAAACAAACCAGGAGAGGACAGGAGTTACTTTTTGAAACCTCTGGCTCACAAACAGAAGGTATGCAGTCTCGTGCACCAAGCAAAAGTTGGTTAAAACATAGCAATAAAAGAGGGAACAGTTATTATAGGCAAGTATAGATATATTCAAGCTGTTATATATACCTGTATAAAAGTATACCTACAGATGCCAACACTTCAGGGCAATGCTGTACACCTTGTCAAGTTAACTTACATTTTGCAATTGTTTTCAGATGCAGGATGATAAAACAGGCTGTTAATTACCATTAACAGAAGAGAAAATAAGATTCAGCAGACACAATGACTAAGATCAACAGAAATAGGGAAGTATTCTTTGAATTTGTTACTGAGCCTCATGAGAGAGTAAGTTTTGGTTCATCTTACAATGAAGCATATGAAGTATGGGACAAAATTTTCACAAACATAGTAGTAAAGGTCTAAAAAATGCCGAGAATACACAAAATCACAAGCTCATTTCAGACAGAATTGTGAAAGACTTCTCTCAGAAGAGCTTTTAAAGCAACATTGTAATTTTAAGTTGCAAAACCGCTATGTTTCACAGAAACTATTGTGTTCCAATAAAACCATGACCACTATACTCCAAACCAGGAAGAAATATGCTCCCTCTTATCAGTGGAGCATGGGAGAAGTTAAAAACAAACAATTCAGGAGGTTCTTATAAACACAACCAAGACAGCAACCCCAAACTGCCCCACAACCACTCTGTTTACCTACAGCTCTTTGCTTGGGGCTGAATTCCTTTGCCCCCCTTCACAGATAATGCACAGTAAATCAGACTCTTAAAATTTGACATATTTTCAGTCCCACAGGTGAACTGAATTACAAGACAATTTAAGAATTAATTATTAAAAGTTTGGCAAGGATTCAGCTCACATCAGGAATTTATTAAAAAGAGAGGAAAAAAGTTCTCCCAACAAAAGGAAATGGTAACACAGCATTCTACATTTTGCCGCTTTAAAAAAAAAATAAAAATAAAAGAGAAACTTAACTTTTCTGACTCATTCATGTATCTATTTCACAGATGGCCATACTTATAAAGTAGAGTATGTACACAAGTCTGATGACTGTGGTCAACCACCATCTGAAGCAGGTTTGCCACTTGCCAAACCCACCCTCTTAAGTTTTATCAAACATTTCCTCCATCCAAGCATCATGTAAACTTGTAAGGACAAGCATCTTAACCACAGTCCTGTTTCATGTTGACCTAAATATAGACGTATTTATACATATATATGCTGTGATACACACACAGTAAGTTTTTTGGCTTCAGAAAGCCGAAAAGTTTAACGTACACACTTCAGCATCCATGACACGGAACAACTTTACTTGCTAATAACCGCATACGGGACACAACGCAGCTGTGGATGGAATGATGTTATTGAAAAGTAATGCAACTCTGCTCATGGCTGCTTCCAGTATCAAAGAGTAACAGTGTAAACCAATGACACCAGTGTGCATTAAACCAAAATAGAAAAATAATTCAAGATAGCAGAAAAGTAATCTGTGGAGCATGTTTTACCATAACAAAAGTTGGCAGAAACCATGCATGCACATACACAGACTGCATCTGAAACAAAAATTAATTTATAAATCCTCTTATTCTACTACATTTACATAGACTAGTAATACTGAATTTCTGTATCAGCTTAATATTAGAACGGTTGCTTAGTGAAAAATTTCTCAGAAAATATACAGAGTTTTTTTTACACTACAATTTACTATATATATATTTGAACTTATATGGTCACATTCAATAATCCCTTAGACAGACAGCATTTCTACACTGTTTCATCTGATTATAAAAAGCTAATACAGCATTTTCCTGTGTTAAAAACGAAACTACATGGTCCAATGAATAGTTTGGGGAGCTATAGATTCTCATCACCTTTGTGTTCTGTTTATTTTAGCTGTTCCCAAGATCATTAATATCCACTTGAACCTGTAAACCTCAAGGTCAACCAAAGGTGAAACATAAGGAAGCAATATAATATGGAGTATTCAACTGGATTATATGCTGTGAAACATTACTGCAGTTTCCTTAAATTACACTTTCTTTTCTTTTTTTCTTAGTAATAGAAGAGCTAAGACAATAACCTCCATATAGCTATTGAGCCAGATTTCTTAATTTGGAGGATTTACAGAATGACTAGTCACTTCTTTTATGGAGTAATTAAAAAAAAAAATACCAACTGTGGCTTTCTAGAAAATGCTATGTGATCAGAACAAACTAAGTAGAAAAAAATTGATCAAACATTCCATAGACAGAATAAAAATATACAAAAAAAATTGTAATATTATATTTATATCTTACCACTGCCACAAGCAACATAAACCCCCTAACCTAAGTCCACATTGATTGTTGCCAACCTACAGCAGTGATGTTTTATATTTCATGCATAAGCTTGTGACCAGCAGCACTAAGAACACACAAAAGTCTTACAAATGCAACAGGTCTCAAGATCAAGAGGGGTCTGCTTGGGGACCAAATATCACACAAATCTCTGCACCTCCTGGACTGACTTACCTCTCACGTAGTTATACCTCTGGAGATGACCCATGCCAACCCTAACAAAGCTATATGTGCAGATAAACCATGTAATCTCTATTTGTGACATCAGAGGGAAAAAATATATATATAAATTGTCATCCCCTACATGTGCACCCAAGTGCAATACATCAAAATCTGTAAAATAAACTGAGCAAGCAGAAGAGGCTGACATTGCAGGGAGAAACTACATAGATCAAGAGCCTTCATCTTCTCCAGATCACCCTGTGAAAAGAAGAACTAGTGCTTAATTCCATAACACCTTGTTGTCTGCAAATGACAAAATTATTAGAATTCTGAATTGGGTTACCGGCCATTACACCAAAGCTCCTTTTCACTTTGGAAAAATTTTATTTAAGTATAACACTGTAATTCACACATACTGGGAGTCGTGTAAGTAAACAGACTTGGCTTCGCAATTTCATATGGTGACTAATACTGCTACAAGATTATTTCTTCAGCAGCTATCAAATGTTTTGCTGGGAAGCGAGTTCCTCTAAACAAGTAAGGCTGCTCCTGCCGAACTACTGGAAGAAGCAACAGCACAAGTGTGAAAAGGCTGGCAAAGGACCAGGCTCTCCCCAGATACATTTCTGAAGCCAGCTCCATTCACGTTCCACAAAACAGACTGCCAGTGATGCTTCACACCATTATATGACTACTGTGCAAAATGCAGTATGTTTTTTTGTCATAGTGCTAATGCTGGAACATGCTATCCTGAGGCAACTCTTGAGGAAACAAAGGCACTTTCGGGAAGGTAAGGGGTGTAGGAAAAGGAATCCATGCAGAGCGGTTGGTGCTCACCAGGCTGAAGCCTGAGTGAAAGGGAAGCATTGGTCCTGCGAACGGCCCTGAAAAAGAAGCCTGCCTGGCAACTGCACCAACAAGAAACAGGCATCATCTTTGCCTGAAGTCCTTTTATGACAGTTACTTATCAACTTCAAGAACCTCTGAAATCTATAACCTTGCAACATTATTATCCTGGAGCTAAATGCCTCTAGTTGTCTTAAAATATATGAATTTCAGTGTGTCTCTTTCAAAACATGGATTATCTCAAAAACTTTACTGAAAGTCACGCGTACCAAGAAAACAGGGATTCTATTAATCTTTTCTAAGGATTCTTCTTTTTGATCTACTACAAGTGTACTTAGCAAACACAAGGTTTGGTCATTCAACCTTTTCTGCTGACACCCTAAGCAGAGGGACCTGGCAGATTACTGAGAGAAAAGAGAAAGCAAGATGCATCTTAGGAAAGCAGGACTGGTTTTGACAGAGGCTGACTGATGTTTAGGTCTTACTAATCCTTCAAGTATTAAATCCCACTAAGCTCCATCTTGTACACAGACATGATTTTGAACATGTTTTGTGCAAAGAGAAAAGCAGATTAACTATCAACTGGGCAAAGATTCCTAGCTCTGAGATGTGGTCAGCAAGCCTCAAAACATTTTAACTCTATCCTTCCTCTATCCCCTATCTGTTCCTTTTTTTTAATTATGCTGTTGAACAATACATAATACATACTGTTATCACTTTCATCCATTAACCAGCTGGTAGAGTTCCCTCCCTTCTATAACAGTTTAACTCCAGCCATCTATGCAGAAGAGGCTGTATTACAGGCCACAGAACATTTAGCTACCCTAAAACTTTCCCGTCATTCAAACAGAAGTAATAAAGGAGCTCCTGAACAACTATGGTGGCACTGAGTGGATAGCTATGCATCATACTTGGACTCAGAAAAACAAGTTTTCGTGTTCTCACTTCTTGCCAGGTATTCAGGACTAATGTCCTCTGCATTGACTCAGCATGGGACCAGATCTAGCAGTACTCCTTCCTCTTCTTCTGCCCCCACCCCAATGATACAGCCTTTAGAAGTCTTCAAAGATTTCTCAAACGAGCTCCTCCAGAAGGGTAAGATGCATAGACCACAATAACATGTGAAGTCATTGTCAAGTAGAAAAAATAAAAATAAATGGGTTATTCTGATTGTCCACCACCATTCAAAAGCAGAAGTGGCACCTGACCTTCAGACTAATTACAAGCAGGCTGGTCCAATTAAACAACGAAGTATACCACAGCAATTGGATGACTGCCAGAAACAGAACGACTGACCATCCAGATGAACACTAAAGCCAGTTTGCTCGCTTTGAGACAAACAAAGAAAAATCATTGGAAATCACTAAAAAGTGGAATTATTTCTGTTGGAAGTAGAATTATTTATTGCAACCTGGCCCACTCTGTTTTCCAGTCAGCAGATGTGGATATACAGTACATCACAAGGTAAAGGGAAGGCTTGATGCTGAAGGGCTCCCAGATATGCCATAGTCCTCTTGGTCACTGCAATAAAGTAGACTTTAATCATTTCAGTATTACCCTAAAATTCACTCTGGCTCCTCTAACAGTGGCCAAACTCTGCAGGGGTGAAGGGAAAAAGTGCACGCAAGTAATTTCTTAAAACTTTCTAATATTCATAATCATAATTTAGTCTTGTCTGAGTTTCAGCTGGCTGTCTCTTAGTCCAATAAATGGTTCTGTAAAATGTTTCATTCCTACAAGCTGCAGGACAGCTCACACAGGATGCCAAACCGAGTTACTAGATGAATCAAGTTAATTGAAAGCTTCTGAGTAGGATTTTGTACACTACAAGGTATACCAAAACTCCTGCCAAGCAGCTCTTTAAAATGTGTATGTTAAAGAGTTACTTGTCAGGGATTTTAATTTAGTTTTTGGACAAAGCAAATGAATTACGCTAAAAATAAAGTCTGATCCTTACAACATATGTATTATTTGGGAATACTACATGTAACATAATAGGTTACTTTAGAGCATTCTGTTCTGTGTTTTACAGCTATTGCATAAGGTTATTTTAATAAAAATGATTCCAGTGAAAGAACAGTTAGTAATGAGGTGCTGACAATTGAATCTACATTCAGGGATTGCATTGGAGTGCCAAATCCACTTTTACAGATGCACTGCTTAGTTATCCAATAGATGTCCTCGAGGCATGTAAAACCAATATATTTTGGGTCACTTTTGGCAGCAGAGATAGATGAGACAAGTGAAAACATGTACCAAGACACATCTGAAGTGTGTTTTTCTTATTACAGAAATGTAAGAAAATAAACCCAAATACCATGGAATGCCAGGAATTCCCTCTCCTCAATGTTTTTGATTTACAAGGCCACTTTTTGGTAGTCTCCTTTGACCTCTCTCCCTCATTTGTGGCCTAAAGCCTTGAGTAATCGAAGCAACCTCTTGACTAGGCCATTTTGGTAGCTTAATGTACAGGTATATGTCTTCATCACAGAAGGAAAGACAATCCCTTCCCTGAGTGACTCAGTTACCACAAAAATCATTGCTTATGAAGTCTTACGGCATAGAGTAGTTAAAACAGTCAAAGATACTCTCTCTATTAGTTGAGAACAAATATTCAAGTAGAGACTTAGAGAACCAAAATAAACAGCAAAATATAATCTAAAGCAGACCTTACATCTTAAAGATGTCTTGTTTGAACATGCAGGGCCAGATTCTCTGCTAGCATGTTGGTGAAAGCAAACTTAGATCAACTTGAGGGCTTGGCCCTGTATATCTTCCTTATTCCCCTCTTACTTCAAAGTAGCATATTTGTCATAGTTTCAATGCAAACCTAGAGCCCTAGCTTCTTCAGATCTCATGCAAACCTAATATGGCCAATTCTAGCCTTCAAAGCCAAACTGACAGAAAAACTATTCAGAAAGAAAGCCTGAGGTTGGAGATTTAATTTTTATAACAATTTCCATACTCTGGTTGATCTGTCATAGAGAACGAGATAAGGGCTTCTGCCTACATTGCATTTATTTACCCTGTGTTCTGGATATCTTCTCACAACCTCTCTCTGATACACTTCTGCCTACCACAGAATGAGTAAGGAGAGCAGAATTTTGTCCTAATCCAAAATCTCTGGATTTTCAGTGGCTTTTTGTAGTCATTCAATGTTAACAGTGCATCCTTCTCCTAAAAAGGGCTTGTATAAGAAGTGTGCTGGGTGCTGTCTGATTCCCCTTCTCCTCTACAACCCCTCCTTACCGTCAAAACCAAGCGTACCATTGATGGCATTTTCCAGCCTGTGCAGAGTGTTTGAACCATGACACCCTCCCCTGTCACTAAGAAGACCTGCAGTTTTTTCTGTCAAAGTTAATTTCCCTTTTCTAAGGGGTAACTGGAGCTCGAGCACCCACGTGCAGCATACACGTTTACTGCGCGTTCTGCGGCCGTTTCCAGTAATTGAAAATGGCTCAATATGGATTTCTTTTTCTGGTTGCTTATTTAAATAAGTAGTAGAGTCATGGAGAGATTTAAGTTAGGTCATAAAACTCTTCTCTCCTACAGTGAATGGGAATTTTTCCCAGCTGAAGATCATTTTAGAAAATGCATTCACAATCTACGGAAATTAAGTGGTACTTGGTGTAGTACCGTCCAGAGCATACAGAAGGACCGCTTCTGGGCCTCAGTTCATGGGGGCATAAAAACTGACTTGGTTTGGCCAATTTTCACAACCACTTTTGAAACTGTGAGCAGCTATAAAGCAGCAAAACCCATTTCAACATCTCTTGGCCACACTTCAGGAAAACAAGATGCACAAAGAAAGGTGAGCACTGGAGCTAGGCATTACAAATTAGAATCCAAAGATCTGCCATCTAAGTAACAGAAGCCATGTTAAAAATTATTTATCCAGGAGGTTGGATTTTTGGATCAATTAAAAAAATTAAAATAAAATGATATTGTACGTGTAAGTATTTACCTGTATAAAAACATGGAAGTATTCTCAATGCATGGATTCTGTCTACTTTCCAGAGTAAAGGCATAAGAGTACTAAGAGTACAGAGTACTAAGCTCTGCCAGGTAAATAGCTCACTTCACATAAATTTTAGTCCATGGAAGCTTTGATTCCTGTTTCATATTAAATTCAGAATCATGAAAGAATCCCAATAATATAGTAAAAATCTGCAACCAAACCTGTTGCCAACAGATAATACTGTTTCCTTCCCAAACATGGATTTGTCATCCGAATGAGCAGCTGTCATTTGTTCTCATCAGTCTATTACGGCACATTTTTCTCCATTGTAAGATACAACAGGCTTACTTTATAGTATGAGAATGATAAACTAAAACACCCCTCCAGGTCACTCAGTCGCTCTCTGTTCTGGCACTAGGGTTGAACAGCAGATGAGTAATTCCACAGTATGTAATAAGGCCAATGCACATCACTGCATTTTAAAACCTCGTCGTTGAGGTCATTCAGGAGGCAAACTTGAAGGCAGTTGGCTAAGCAGAGTGAGAGCTAGTCTTAGAAAAATCTCACAACGTCAGCCAAAGCAACAGTTATTGAGAGATCGTACTATAATACACGAAGGATTGGAGCTCACTCAAAGCCTACTTAAACAGACACGGTCTTTATGTTGCTGTTGAATTCTGAATACATCTGCAGGAAAATGCACTGTGGCCACACCAAGAGACAGGCAGTTTGCAAACTTAACACGGGAAAAAAGAAACTTGCAAAATTCACAAACAAAAGCATTAAGGTAACAAGAAAGGGATGTCAGTTTTAAAATAAATGCTGCAGACAGCCAAGAAACCACCACCTCTAAACACCATAAAGATGCAGACGCGAGTAGCTACTCTTTCTGGTAGTTAATCAGAAAGATTTGTCCTTCTTTACATCTTTAAAGGAATGTGCTTGCAGAACAAAGAGCAATGCTAACAAGGAAACAGAAAATAAACTAGCTGAAGGATTGTACTCGCTGAATTTCCTTATAGATGTTAAGTTACCTTGCTGTGCTAATCAGCTGAAGATACAAGTATTCAGAGACCTGCTGATGGCTGGACAACATCTGGGTAACACTCAAAGTTATTGTGTCTTTCCACGGGCAAAGGAAAAAGTCAGAAACTGGGGACTTAATGACAGTATTCAAATAGAGATTATATTGAAAACAATATAAATACAGGGAGCCCTTCTCCCTGAACTAAAAATATGTCTTCAAAAAGTAAGCATGAAGGGCTCTGGAATTTGCCATTTTCAACTAGCAGATTCCACAGGCAATAGCATCTTGAACCCCTTGATCCTTGTTGGATGACTACGTCAGTGTCAGAGGGCCCCGGACAAAACCTAAATTTTGGCTGAAAACTTTAATTAGTACACCTGGGTAGCCCAGACAAACAGTGCAGTGGAGGACCTCAAAGCACAAAGAGCAGTCCAGCTTCCCACAACTCCCAGGAGTCCTTTTGTGGGCTGAGTGGCACAGATAAGCAAGAACTGCCCAGCTGATGTCGAGAGTTTGTCAACTCAATTCATTCTTTATCTTAAGGAAAACAAGCTTCCTCTTATCTAGAAGACAACTTCTCAGGCTTCTGAGGCCTGTCATAACAGGCAATTGAAGAAGGGAAGAAAAAAAAAAAAAAAGGTGGCATCTAGTAGGCAGGAACCTGGTCAGATGAAGAATCCTAATGCGATTCTTCTGCCGGTTACTTCGACAAACCCACTACTGCAGCAATCTGGGGTTTTGCAGAGCAGCAGTGAGGTTGTGTAGCAATGCCGTATGTTACACAGCATAGGCGAGACAGAGGTCTTGACCTCTTCCCAGAATTTTCCAGCCTTGGCACACCCCTCTCACCCCTTCCTTTTTTCCATTTCAAGGAGGTCCGTGTTGAAAGGATCCGTGCAAATATACACATTGATTGTAAGATATAATAAATCTTATCAGCTTGTTCATCTCATCCTGTGGCAACAGTCAATTATGTTCATTTGATTCAGGCTGGTTTGAAACTGAGCAGAAAGCATCTCCTGGAAAGCTTGTCTTGACTGACAAACCCCAGAAGCTGATGCAGCTGGAGCTGTTATTCCCAACAAGAAGATGCCTTGAGAAAATTCAAACAATAAGGAAACTCTGGCTAGGCCTCGAATCCGGACTGTGCTCTGAGCCCGTATGAGTAAAATAAAGTGGTGAGCAGGAAGGTTGCCAGTCCAGGAACGTGGTGGCGGTGGGGGCTCTCTGTTTGGGGCATTCCTACTGCCCGATCCACCGCTTCGAGAAGCTTCTCCTGGCTGAAAAGGCAAAAGGTGTCAACAGAAAAACCCTGTAAAGCCCAATTCATCTCCCTGGAAATGGGCCCCAGTGGCACAGCATGAGTCCTAGAAGCACAGGGCTGGGCTGTAATTTCTCCTGTCATTGGTGAAGGAAAACTTCAAGGTATTTTCAAATGCGATGTGATGTCTGCTTTTCATAAATCCTGCAGTTAAAACTGCTTTTCTCCAGAAAAGCACTGCTCACCTTGTTCAGAAAGGCAGATAGGAAAAGGCTGTACATGGGTAGTAGCTTTATTTTTGGTTGGTTGGATTTTTGTCTTAGGGGGGTTAAGTTTCGGTTTAAAGCAATCCCTAGAAGCAGAGCTCAGCAGAGGCGAGAGGCTGTGTCCCGGGAGAGCAGGAGCGCGCAGCTCCCAGCAGGGGGAAGCGTCCAGCAGCGGAAAAGCTGGAAAAGCGCCCCGGAAAGAGGGACAGGCAGGGAACCCCGGCAGCACCCCGCTGCTGCTGAACCAGCACCCACACATACCGGAGCAGATCCAAGAGGGGTTTCCAGTGCACAGCTATCCCTCTCCCCCTCTGAGAGGGCCTTGCCATCCATTGTTTCGGTTTACTCTTCCTCCTCTGCAAGACTCTCAGTGGATATGAAGCCATACAGTCATGTCACCTGGATTTTCTTCGTGTAGTATTAATGCTTCCTCTTTCATATTAACATTCCAGAAAGGAAAATTACTCTAATTTATGTCATAAATTCCTAACTCATTCAAGAATAACACTGTCCCAAATTACCTTCTTATTACAAGGTTTTATAAATTGAGGCATGCAAAAAAAGTTGTGGGCTGTTTGTTTTTTTTTTTAAATTAGTATCTACAGTTAGCATAAAGGAAATATTAAAAAAAAAATTGAAAATTCCACAAAGATACAAGAATTATGCCCCCAAAGCTTAATTTGTAATTAATTCACTGTTAAGAAAAACGTCACTGATATCCTTCAGATGCTTGTTCCTTAGTTAAAAATATGAAAGAAAAAAAAAAATTAAAAAAAAAAAAATCAAGAGTACAAAGCCAGCTGTTCAAAAAAAGAAGACTTTAATCTTCTTCCCAGTTTTAATTCTTGCTGCTCTTTTCTTTGCCACAGAAGCACAAATAATCTTTCATTTTAAATTCACATCATACACGAGTGTTCAAAGAATCCTGCAGTGGTGTGTTTTACGGAGATCATGGAACTGCTGTTCCTTCTGCTCACAGGAAAGTGGGCCGGGGACACAACTCAGAACAGTCTCCTCTCCCCAGCGCAACAAAGCAGAGCAGGTAGGAGTGGGAAGGACACAGTACCAAAGAAAGGACAAATGGAAATCCTACCTTGGCTTGTCCTGAAACCTTAACTACCCACATAATCATTTGCACCACTATTTGTACCGTCCCATAGACCAGAACTCCTAGGATTCTCTGCCATGTGGTTTGCAAACTTGTGTACTAAGAAATTCCCTGTTTTACTGGTTTAAAAAACAAATTTCTTGGGCATGGACTAGGAGAGGCAACAGGAGTAGAAAGAAATGAAGTGACCTGTCCAAGATCATGCTGCAAGCCAACAGCAGAGCCAGGACTGGAATACAAGCCCCCTCACCTCATGGCCCTCCTCTATGCTCAGGGTTGTCCAAGTCCCACCAGTACCAGGAGAGTACTGCATCATCACATCATGCCCAAAACCAAAGGTGTGGCTGGAGCGGGGCTGCTTCTCCATCCAAACTGTAACAATTTCAGCACTTGTAAACAAAAGTATTAATCACTCCAAAATAGGAATAACAACGTCAGAACTAAGGAGGATTGGGAGAAGTATCTATTTTCAAGTGCCATTAACATGAGACATTGAAATTTTACTATTATATAGCTAGGAATGTTCTAATGTTTAAGTAACTCCCGTTCTCTACACCCCAGCACACCTCTCCTTCCACCTCTCATACAAGGGCCTATGGAAAGATTTTGCAAGTGCCACGTTTCAAACATCTGGCCTGCATATCAATGTTTTCTGCATCACATTCATCCACAAGATCACCTCGTTCTGAACTTGTTATTTTTCCCTCTAATGCAAATCCAAATGATTTAGCAGCTCCATCTGCTTTGTCAAAAGCACCCAGACACCTCAGCTCATTGCATTGCTTTAGGCACAGCAGCCCAAACATGAAGCATCTTATGTTATAGTTTTGCATCTTTATGGAAAAATGCCTGCTGTGAGAATCCAGTGGTTCTTTGTATATTACATTAAATATATATATTTTTTAAATAAAAATCTGGTGTTTTCCTGACATTTTAACACCACATTGAATTCCAAGAAGCTTGCAGACTCCAATGACTGGAGAAAGGATGCAAGAGTGGAAAAATGGGCAAGAAAACTCTATTCAGCAAGTTCCTGAAATGTGCATAAACAAATTAAGTATTCAGTCCATTCAGCAAAATACGAGAGCACATCAAAAGTGTTCCTGGGTAATCAAAGAGCAGATTAAAAGAGAGCAAACATACATATTTCTTCAGTTGCCCACAGTTCACTATCATGTAACTCTTTACTTCTTCTCGCATGCCGCAAACCTGTGGCCAGGACGCAGGCATCTGAACCCTGACCTGCGGCTTCAGGGAGCTGTGGGGCCTCCACACACCTCAGCTCCTGGCCTGCAAGAGGTAGAAAACTGTACAAGATAAACCTCCATCAAGATAAATCCATTACTGACAGCAGGATGCATCCATGTGATAAAATACCAATCTTAAAAACACAAGACAGGTGCTTTGAGAAACAAAGTGGTGAAAATGTTATCAAACGGACACTGAGAGCTTGATGTTCATCCAAGCTGACAACTCCCAGAGCCATTGCACGTATGCTTAAAATCAGAAGCTGAAATTGTTAGAAATTCCTCCAAAAACATTGCATGGCTTATAAAATACAAAGACCAGCAAGAGAGCTGCAATCAATATAATTTTTTTTTAATTACCTCTGCCATTAAGCTTTCACGACAATTTCCACTTCCATTATACATCATCTGTTTGAAAGGACAGGGTGGCTATTGCTTTTCCTAATCAAAAACCAACAGTTCTGATCAAGAGTGGATGTCTTTAGTTTTATGTCTATAAACTGTTTCATTTTAATGTGTATTTCCATCTGTATATAAAAATGAATAAAATATTTTAACGTAATTCTCAAAGAGCATAACTCTCAACTAACATTCACATGGGAGCAGCAATGTATCAGTGACTCTAGTAGGGCAAGCAATTACTCTGCAAGATTTTTGAGGCTACTAAAAATAATAAAATTAAAAACTCTAGAATAGTTATCTTCTCTTTTTTAAAAAAGCATAAATTCCCTTTCTCACAAAGGCAACACTTTCAAAGTACAGTGACTTAAGCAGCATGTGGCATTTACATTTTCAGCTAAATCTTTAAAGAAGCCCATTATTTCCTTAGATTTGAGAAAAGAACCCTGCTTTATTTCACCACACCAGCCATAAATTATTCATTAATTCTGTTTGCTAACTCTGTAACTGAGCCCAGATGTTTCTGCTGGAGAGGCATTCCATAAGAAAAGTTAAATATAGCAAGCTGTGTGGAATGAGCAGACCTCTCTCTCTCCCCACCACAGCATGCTCAAATATTACTTGAGAGAAAATAATGAAAACATTTGAAAAATATTCTGAATATGTGAGTCTGAAATGCCACAGTCTGATCACAAAACTTCACGTAAAAGAGCCCCCACACATTCCACTTGAGTGTAAGTTAATGGTCCTGTCTCTGGGAAAGGTGCTGGCACTTTCACTCGCCAGAGTAAACAGAAAATTTACAAGCAGAGGAACACTCCTTACCATGCATCACTTACAAATATAAATCAAGACTTAAGTTTTCAATTACAAGAACCATTTCCAAGCCAGCTACCAATGGCAATAACCATCTTGATGAAGAACTAAGAAATTCCATAGGATGCTCTCATGGAACTGACACAGA
This sequence comes from Tetrax tetrax, assembly GCA_009806455.1. Lineage (NCBI taxonomy): Eukaryota > Metazoa > Chordata > Aves > Otidiformes > Otididae > Tetrax > Tetrax tetrax. Next base: position 31,955 of record WHYT01017413.1, on the reverse strand, counting down.
AACTTACTGGTGGGAATTTTAAATCCATTTCAGTGCTTCAGAAGAACTTCAACCATTTTACACTGTCAAAGATGATTAATGCTGACATTCATAATCCAGCACTAAGAACGTAGTCCTGTTGAACAGAATGGAAACTACCACCTTCAGCCACCCATTCAGCCACTGTTATGGTTTCTAGTACTAGTCAGCAACTGTCTTAAGCTGGTTTGGAAATGCTTGTTTTAAATCAGAAGCTATTCCTAATCATTACATAGTCTGAGAAAAAGTGAAAGATGAAGGGTGGAACATCGCAAAGCCACGTTCTTTAGAGTTTGGAGACTATTCTCAGGCACACAGCACTTCTTCAGTTGTTAACAATGATCACAGAAGGTATTTTGAGAGGTCATCTAGTCCCTGTGCTCTGCTTCAAAGCAAGATCAAATTCTGCTACTAAATCCTATTTAAATCAATTTTTGCCTAATCTGTTCTTAAAAATTTGCAGCGTAACAGTTTCTGCAAGGTGACTTTGCAGAGGGAGGGTATTTTGGGGAAGCTGTTACAAAGTGGTGTGGTAATGATGCCATTGCCTTGGTACCAGGTATCAGCTGCTGTCATCACACTTTGTTGCACTTGTACCTTGTAGCCCATCCTTGTTGTTCTTTAACCACCTGTGTCCATAGAAGACTTTGCAAAATACATTAAGTCTAACTGTACTGTTCACAGAGGGCACCTTCCCACTAGCTAGCAAAAACACAAACGAACCTCAGTATAGATACTATCAGCCACCTTAGAACACAGTAACACTCTGCTGGCTGTTCCTAAAAACGTGAACATAGAGAAGACTGAAGTAATAATTTCAGCATGAGAAGGCATACTAGCACTAGTTTTAGTCTTCTCCATGTCAATGTTAGAAATAATGGAGTGGTAGCACAAGGCAACAATATCAGGGCAAAAAGTATCATTTTTTTTTTTTCCCTAGTCCATGCTGCTAGAAACTTTATTTATTTCTGGTAGCTACTCAAAGTTAGAACAAACAACCGCTACTGCAGCATGTCTACCATAGGCAATGACCTCTTCATTTTGCTATGTAGACAGATCTTAAGAACATCTCACTTCTACTTCAGAGGTCAGCTGGAAAGCAGCCAACGAGAAGAAAGGCAGAACAATTTTATTTAAGTTAGTCATCCCAGCAACAACTTACAATTGAGTACCACTTACCCTCTATGGGTAAGTGTTTCCTCTGCGATTCCTGAGGAAGAAGAGAATTATGCAACATGAAAACTAGAAACTGGACCCAGGTACAGCACATGTGGGAGATGAAGATGACAAAGGATCTAGAGGCTCTCAGAAAATAAAGGCCATACATAGGAACAGTGGAAAGTCTTCTGTGAAATATTTGGTGGGGGGAGAAGAGGGAGTAGACTGCAGGTGTGAAGCACCAAAAGGAGTCAAAATAAAAGAACAGAAACTATATTAGAGAGCCCACCTTGAAAAATCCTTTTCTAATATATGGGGTGAACATTATAGCAAAGAGAAAAAACTTTTAATCTCCTCTGCACTGCATGAATTTCCAGAGCACCACTGAGCAAATTTTTTTTTTTTGCGGAGTGAAACCAGCACCTGGTGTATTTCCTGTTTTATGTATGGTAACAGAAGCTGCAGGAAAGTTTTAGTCTGGACAACTAAGTTTAGAAAGTGAAACATCAAATCTAATGTACTTTACGAGAAAAGTCTTAGCTACAAATTATACATAGCTAAGAACAATTGTTCAAAATTACTGCTTTTAGGTTGTCCTTGTTTAAGCAAAAACCAGGCCTACATGAAGCTGTCTGTATACCTAAAGTTGTGTCTAATTATCTTTCTCCATAGGTATTGTGTTTGAAAATGGGGATAAAACCTTAATTTAGAATCATAGAATCATCAAATAGTTAGGGTTGTAAGGGACCTTTAAGGGTCATCTAGTCCAACCACCCTGCAAGAAGCAGGGATATCTCCAACCAGATCAGGTTGCTCAGAGCCTCATCCAACCTGGCCTTGAATGTTTCCAGGGATGGGGCATCCACCACCTCTCTGGGCAACCTGTTCCAGTGTTCCACCACCCTCATTGTAAAAAATTTAAAAGGTAAAAAAGTTACAAATCAACATTGTAAAAAAGTTAACAGGTATGCTAACAAGAATTCAACAAGCAGCTCACTTTATAAAGAGGCTTACGGGAAAAGGAAGCCACGCTTAAGACCTACCTGTTTGCATGACCTGTTACTTAGGCAGAAAAAGAAATGCCACACGGGAGAATTCTCAGTGTTTAATGTGTACTAATTTCTATTACAGTAATCTACAGCAATTTAAACAATCCAAATCTAAAAAGTTCTTGAGAATCTCCCACTTTTGGCAGTCTTATCTGGCCTGCTCCCTTAATGCACACATACAGAGGATTATATTCCAGCACAATTAGGAGCAGATGGGTTTTTGCTGTAAGCTTGATTTTTTTTAAAAAAAAAAAAAAAAATCTGTTCATTTTTTTTCCACAAAGAGATAACAAGCATATTCAACATCTTAAAAAAAAAAGAGAGAAGAAAAGAATGTTTACTTTGGTTGTGCTAAGCAGCCAGGTGCTATAATACTGCAATTTTCATCTGTAGTCTGCAGCGCTGTAAGTTCCACCATGTTAACCATCACATCAGTCTTGTGGCCAGGAAGCTTGGGAAGCACAGAAAGTATCTTCTCTGCAAGATTGTCGCCATGATGACCAACTGCTCCTGGGGGAAAAAAGACCCCAAAACTGTCAGGCACATAACTGGAAGCAAAAAAAAATCCAAAACAAACAAACAAAAAAACCCCAAAACCAAAACCAACAACAACAAAAACCAAAACACACAAGGAATTGAGAACAAAATAATAACCACATGTTCTGGGGAGAAGGACACTGGTAGTCATAACATCAAGACCACATTAAGCTTTTGAAAGATATTTTGCTACAAAAGTAAAATTAATTTCTGGAATGTCTGAAGTTAAAAGCATTGATAACATTTCAGAAAGAATAATTTAAAAAGCATGAATTAGACATAGTTTTACAGTTGTTAAATATTCACTGATTTTGCAATATGCAAATAGGAAATACGCAAAATATTTCTCTTTGAATAAAAAAAGTTGTTAAACAAGATTTGCAATAGTTATACTTTTCTACTTAAACTAAAAGGACTGTGCTTAAAAGATATATAGCTATCCAGACAGACTGACATACTATTAAAATAAAAAATTACAAACATACTACCAATCAAAGTCATCCCTCCTGTATGAACTGAGGGCAAGACAGGTGAAACGAACATGAAATAACTAAAACAACTGAAGTCACAGTCTAAAATGTCAATTTGACCATGTTCCAAAGGAAACTCCAAATTCCATTTGGCACCTTTTCTTCAGCTCTCCTGATTTCAAACACACATGTTCTTCTTTCCATTCACCAACTCTCAATACAGGCACTAAAACCAACTTACAAAATATTAAGACCGTAAGCCAAGTGAAAGCAGAAAAACACGACACACTACAGATGAAAAAGCCAGAGAGGGAGCCTGGAAATCTTATTGCCTTTAAGTCAGGAACAAGTTGAAGGCATTTATATTCTGCCACTTTAGCTACAGTTCAGCTATCACTACAGGGCTGGACACCAGCACTGAGTTTAGTATCGTTCTCCTGGCTTCACTCACAGGAGAACAACGACTCTGAAGCCACCTTTGAGAGGCAGGAAAAAGATCTTTCAAGCTATGGTCCCCCTCCATCAAAGTCTGTCCATGTGGCACCCTATCTGCCCTCGCTTTTCATTATTGCCAAAGACAGGGGTCTGTTTCAAGAGCCAAAGTAGCTTCACACACTCCATAAACCCAAATAAAGCCCTTACATCAAGAACATTAGTAGAGTCAGATTATGAACTGCTCTTGGATAAGCAGAGGTTGTCTCCAGCAAGTCTACAGCAGCCAGGTATCCATGCTGTAAAACCACCTCATGGTTTATCAACTATTCTGAATTGTAGAAGTTGAAAAAGAGAAGCAAGGATTAAAAGGGAGGAGAAAAGTAAAGTCATGCTCCGTGCTGCCAATGCTTCCATCCACAGAAGGCAAGGAAGGCACACATGTCCAGCATGTGGTGATACTGCAATGTGGTCACCTGGCCGCTCAGCTGGATTGAGATTACCAATTTGTATCACCAGAGGTTGTAATAGTCACAGAGTGACAGCAACTTTCCTTTCTACCATCCCCAGACAGATTTAGACTGCTGAAGTACAGATGAAATGAGCTGGGTTGTCTTTGTGACTCCCTAAGCCATCTGCTTTCCAAAATCCCTACATTCTTCTTACTAGGTCAGTCACTTGTCAGCCACGCTGCAGTTATCAACACTCGCAAAGTTGCAGACATGGAAAACAGATGGTAGTCTTCTGAACCTCCACCCCCACGTGCCGGAAGCAGTGTCTGTCTCTCCACACGTGCTGCACGTGAGCAACATTTAGCTAGACAAGACATTTAGCTGAACTGGAAACACCTCAAATGCAAATAAACCCACACTAATTATTAACATCCCCCCTCTCTACTTGGCAGAGGGGGAAAGTCTCAGTGCAATTAAGTTGCCTCCACAATTAGCAAAGTGCCATCCTTCCCACAACTGCTACTCCTTCGAAGCTCCCACTGGTCTGCAGGCACTAATGGCTTTTGCTCTGCCTCATGGAATCAACAAGAAAACATCTCCTGGAGCTTTTAAAAATTCCTATCACCCCTGACCAACTATGCAAACCAACCAAGGCTGGAAAGACAACTAACCCTCATGAGAGTAGGACAGGAAATCGCGGGGACTCGCTTTTCTATCACGCTGTCTTCAGCAGGGTGCATGGGACTGGTTTCCATCCTTTCTCCTCATCGCCATTGAGGACGGCCAACAGGCCACTCAGCAGTTTCTCATGACCAAGGGTGTTCCAGGCAGCTGGCAGCTTTAATGTTGCCAACGTGCGCACAGACTGGGTGTTAAAGTGACAGGGAAAAGTTATCTGACCAATGCAAAATAGGAGCCTTCACATGAGGCTAATATCCAGCTTTGAGGATACAGGAAATCTTATGTATGACACTGTTCTAATTTTACTTCGCCTTCTCATTAAGAATTACAAATTGAAATACATGACATTTGATACAGGTTGCAGCTGGCACGATTGGCAAAGTCTATCAAGCAATTCTTTAACAGCAGCCAGGAACTTACTAACTACACCCTCCCTTCCCCCAAAAAGGCATCAATGACATGCATACAAGCAAATATTTTCCTAAACCCAGTATCAGCCCTACATCACACCACTTGTACTCCAATTCTTATGTTCTCCTACTGGTTCTGCTGCCTTGTTCAAAACCAAAACAAACAAAAAGCAGCTGATTTAAGGGGCAATTGAACATCACTGAACATCACAAAAGCAACACGAGAGCTTGGGCAGTGGGAAGATTTTAAAGTCAGCTGCTAAACATGAGGAGCTTGAATTAGAAAGCAGTTCTCCTACGAAGGCATTGCTCACTAGCCAACAACTAATGGAGCTAATTTCTACTGGGAGCTTTTCTTTCAATCACAGTTTAAATATAAGTTATTGTGCACCAAAACAGTATGCAGGGCATATCTTGCCCCCACTATCAAGCTTTCTTAACGTGTGCTGTTTTAATTACTTTGTAGATTAATTCAGGGCTGGTGATTTTGGAAAGATCCACAGACAAACCCATCCCAGTTTTCACGATGTTTCAACACTGCAGACACCCAATGCTTTTCTGAATAAGATCACCACTAGAGTCCTTGCACTAAAGGACTCCAGTGGAACAATTCCTATGATTCAACTTTTTTAGGCAATGCATCACCTCAGTGACAGCAGGGTTTAAAATATCAGAAGGCAGAAATGTTTAACACATAGTCTCTTGAAAGCAGCTGGATATTTGGAGCTCCAGGTCCAAAGCTTATCAATATTTTGCCATATTCTTTCCTCCAATGTTAGCTTACGCTGACTTTGTTAAACAGTGCTGGAAAGCAGCCTGCATGTTCCCAGGAATTCAAGGCAAAGTAGAACATCCTTCTACCTTGCCAGAATAGAGATCTACATTCTCCTTGGCACAGACAAAGGAACATCAAAGTCGTCAGTTTCCTGTCCCACTAGGCTAGCTTTTGAACCTAAAAAACCAACCAACCAACCAAAATCAACCAAAAAAAAAAAAAGCACACAAAACTTGTAGCCCAGTAGTAGGAGCACAGTAGCCCACAGCCAAGCACAGCAACATCAGAGTGCTGCCATAGAAATATGACAGATTCCCCATCTCTCACAGCCAGCTATTGCAACATCTGTAAAGCGTAGTAAATTTGGAGATAACACTTGAGCTCAAGGCTCATGTAATTTCCAAGTCCCCTGCAGTGACCTAGCCACCTGCAGTTTTCTTTAAATAGGCAAAACTCATTCAATTTATTTGCTTATCTCTATAAAGTCTCTATAACAAATTTAACATCTGAAGCATTTAAAAATCTATTATAAAAAAAAAAATGTGTGCCTATTTCACAAAAGCAGAACCTTTACAAACCATGCCACAGCATTAGGTCTCCCTGGAGCCTTCTCTTCTCCAGGCTGAACAGCCCCAACTCTCTCAGCCTGTCCTCATAGGAGAGGTGCTCCAGCCATCTCCAGCTTTGTGGCCTTCTCTGGACCTACTCCAAGAGGTCCATGTCTTTCCTGTGCTGAGCACTCCAGAGCTGGATGCAGTACTCCAGGTGGGGTCTCACCAGGGCAGAGTAGAGGGGCAGAATCACCTCCCTCGACCTGCTGACCACGCTCCTCTTGATGCAGCCCAGGATGTGGTTGGCCTTCTGGGCTGCAAGGGCGCATTGCCGGCTCATGTTGAGTTTTTCAATATTTGGCACAAAATTATGTTTTTGCTCGTTATTTCAAACAAAAATACTCAAAAAGATATATTATTCAGAATCAGACTTTACCAGAAATACATGGGCCTACGCTAGTCTTCGCTCTCATCCTTCTCTATGAATGGGATTACACAGTAGGCATGCCACAACTTTCTCGTCACTGTAGCTGCTCCCAGGAGCTGAAAGGAAACGGTACCTACGCTTCATCAATGAGCGCCTGAACTGTGCTTTTTTTTATTTGTTAAAAGGCTGAAAACGTTACAGCCAGCACAAGAGTGTGATGCAAAGGTGATGCCTGGCTGACAGTGAGAGAGAGATGATACAGAAAATTAAACCAGAGTTTGTAGCCTTGACTGTGGCGATACACATAAAAGTGCTAGAGAAAGACACAAGTGCTGTTGTTGATGCACTGAACTATTCAGCTACAGCAGCACCCATACAAAGGTTATTATTCAAAACTATACATTAACTGCATAGGCATCCCCCTGCTGTTCATTCTTCCCTGTCTTTTCCTAACTGTATTGCATTTCAAAATCACCCACACATACCAGAGGGTGAGACCTCACAATTCCCTGCACTTCCGAAATGGTGCAAGGCACCAAGAGACTGGAAAGAGAAACATGTCAAGCTGTTCTGAACACCAATATCTGAAAGGCATCAGTGAGCTTACAAATGAAAAAGGAAATCTGGGAAGCCGGAAAAAGTGCTTCATAAAAGGTGTGAATGCTGGCAAGGTGGTAACTAAGAAACACATGGAAGGAGCATGGGGTTGCAATATGGTATCACAATGCAAATATTTAGGGATGCAAATATTAGAGGAGAAAAATAAAGAGGAATTAAGGTGCCAGTTACCTCTGACTTCAACCAGTGTCACTTATCCGAGCACCACTCCAGCTGGGAAGATTTATTGTGCTTTTTAAAGCAAAGGCAGTGAACTTTAAAACAATAAGTAGGCAAACAAAAGCAGCACTACACATACATAGAGATCAGGGACAGCACCAGTAACGAAGATTTGTACAATCACAATTCAAGAAGTGAGCATAAAGTACTAAGCCTGAGATCTCCCCAGGGCATAAAAACATGTCCCATCTCCTGGGGCACTGCTTTATCCCTAAGATCCTACATTGCAGGGGCAGGCTCTATCTGTGCCATCCCCAGTTGAAGCTATGGGTGAGGGCAGCAAAGGCCATAAAAATAAGATCCCTGTTATAGCTCAGCTAAATGTTACACCATACAAAGGAGATTTATTTATCTTAATTAAGTATTTTCCTCTGTATTCATTCAATACAGCATACATAAGTAATGCTGAACACACACAAAAAAATTAGATTATAAAAAGTATTCACTAGAGCTCAATCCAAGTTTTAGAGTAATTGCTCAGAAGAGATTCTTTGCTTCATGGAACCTAGAAAGTTAACCTAGTTAGTTAGATGCCTTCTGGGTTGTTTTTTTTTTAATATAAAAATGTGCCATTTTATATGTAACTAACATTTTTTTTTTAATAATTGTCACAACAAACATAATACAGTTTCATGACACTGACACCAGAGGTTCTTTACCAAACTGTACTTAATACTTATTTAGTATGTTCTTTAAACTGGAAAGTTCTTATAATGTATTTAGTACCAGTATTTTCCCTTAGTTCAGCTGTTTGCCATTGCAGCACCAGAAAAGGCACTTTAAAGACATCTTGATTTTTACTAATAGAAATCAATTGATTTTACCATTTGTTATTCTAGCCTAACATCTTATTTGCTCTAGGTGAGAATGGAAATTGAGCCAAAAATAAGACATCTGTTAGTACAACTCCTTTAGACATCATCAAGAGCTACCTAAAGTTGTATTCCATCCAGATCTTTGAGTTAGAAAATATTTGCCTCCTGATAGGCTATTCAGGGTGATTAAAGCAGTATTAAAGATTAAAGCAGGGTGATTAAAGTGGTTTGAAGCAGTAGCCTGACTTAATCAGAGAGTAGCCCAGCACCCCTAAAGAACTTCCAGGTTTTTGTGGCAGTGCTTGGAATACAAAAGCGTTCTCATAATCCATGGATACATAACCAGTTCTGGTATCTGCAGCCCATATGTTGGACAAGAATCAGGTATCAATAAGACATTTACAAATCAAATCTAAAATCTGTCATCTTTAGAGAGGGGAGATTTAAAAAGTTGTTTGAAATGAGCTGCAAATGAGAAAGTCCACCTTGAAGACTTCCACCTGCACCAAGCTGTTATTTAGAAAAAAAAAAAAAAAATATTTTTACACTGCTGACTGCAAACAGACATCATAGCTTGAAAAACATCCAGTGCCCTAGTTGCCAATACCAAGCCAGAAACATGCAGATATGAAGCTTTAGCTTTTACAAAGTGTAAGGCTGAAATTCAACAGACTCATTCACCTGAAGGCCAAGCAGTGGAGTCAAGGGTAGGGGGCCAGGGGAGAGAGTATAAAAAAGGCTGAATACAGCTAAGAAAATTAAGATACAGCTTAATTCTGCCACTTCCAACTTCTTGACAACTGATTTCACAACTTAAATGCTATTCATTTTGTGTACTTTTTACTATACAATTTCTAGCAAACCAATTAAACAAATCTCACTGTGTGGCTGCTGAAGATCATTGAATAGTTTGGGTTGGAAAGGACCTGTAAAGGTCATCTAGTCCAAGCCTGTTCTGGTTTTATTTAGTGAGGGCGGGCCACAGTGGTAGCTTCTGTAGGAAACTGCTAGAAGTTGCTCCCGTTTGTTCAGTGGACTCAGTCGGGCCTAGGGCGGACCCGCTGCTGGCCAAAGCCTCCTCTGGACTCCCTCCAACAGGTCCATGTCTTTCCTGTGCTGAGCACTCCAGAGCCGGATGCAGTACTCCAGGTGGGGTTTCATAAGAGTGGAGTAGAGGGGCAGAATCACTTCCCTTGACCTGCAGGCCACGTTTCCCAGGATGCAGTTGACTTTCCGGGCTGCAAGCACACATTGACAGCTCATGTCCAGCTTTTCATCCACCAGTACCCCAACGTCCTTCTCTGCAGGGCTGCTCCCAATACCTTCATCCACCCAGGTATTGATACCAGGGGTTGCCCTGACCCATGTGCAGGACCTTGCACTTGTTGAACCTCATGAGGTTCACATGGGCCTACTTCTTGAACTTGTCCAGGTCCCTCTGGATGGCACCCCTTCCCTCCAGCACATTGATCACATCACACAGCTTTGTGTCATCAGCAAATTTGCTGAAGGTGCACTCAGTCCCACTGTCTGTGCCATTGATAAAGACATTAAACAGTACTGGTCCCAACAGGGACCCTTGAGGGACACAACTTGTCACCACTCTCTATCAGGATATTTAGCCATTGACCATTACCCTCTGGATGCGACCATCCAACCAATTCCTCACCCACCAAACAGCCCACCCATCAAATCCATCTCTCTCCAACTTAAAGAGAAGGATGTTGTAGAGGATCATGTCAAAGGCCTTACAGAAATCCAGACAGAGGACATCTGTAGCTCTTCCCTTGTCCACTGATGTAGTCACTATCCCAGACTTAACTTCCCAGATTTAGGCTGGTAACAATTATCTATCCTAAAGCCTCCTCAACAGCCTCCTTGTCAGGCAGCTGCCTGCCACCCACAATTTCAAGTTCTTTTTCTTGTTTTTAACTGTTCTCATCACCTAAGCGCAGAAATCCTTGCCTAGTTTCACTAGTTCCCACCCCAAATGGGCACTCCTCCCATAGTTTCATCTCAAGGTTCTTCATCCAAATCCACTCTCCTGCAGTTTTTGCAGCAGTCTTCCCAACCACGGCACAGCATTAACCACCCAGATTCGTAGCTGCTCTTCAGCACATTGTTCACGACTATGAAACCTATAGCAGTGCAAGGACACACAAAGCCAAAATTGAGGGGAGGAAAAAAAGAAAAACATTCAGAAACACGTGAGCTGCCAGTGCAACATGGTGTCAAGCACTTGCTATGGATCACGTGGCAAAATTACAACCTGAATTATTGACTATGTGCAATGAAAACATAACCAGGCTCACACCCTGTAGATGTGAGCAGATCTATCAATAATACGATGGGGTAGGTGAATGCAGCCACTCCTATATCAATTATTCTCCGAGTTTACTGTTTCCTCTGCAATATGGGTATTGCAGAAGTGGTACAAACTCTTTCTGGATCACTGATCCTTCGCCTTGCTGGTGACTCGTTCAGTCACTCTCCCTCTTCCTGACCTTTTGATTTCACATCTTACCAGCTTAAAAGACGTCACCTCACTTACCAAGCTTGCAGGTTGATTACAATGCTAGGCATTCTCCTTCTGACAGCTTCCCAGTGGACCCTCACAATCACTCCCTGTGCTTCTCAACTTTTGCATCAATTCTGCATTAATTTGCAGTATTAAATTTAGCATATGATTATGCTCATTTACTTTCCAGAAAGTGTTGTGTAAACAATGCTGTACTGTTCTCACTCAAACATAATGTTTTCCAAATTAACACTACCAGCCACGTGCAATTGCTTCACTCAGAGACTAAGTATAATGCACAGCATATAAATCTTACATATATATATATATATATATACACACACACACACATATATATAGAGACATTTTCAGGCATAAAGATACAGGTAAGGGTATATATAGATGTAGATCTGCTTAGACAGGTATAATGCTAAGGGTGACAAGTAGATACACTGGGAAACGCTTCACAGTAATCCACAAGGCACAGTCTGAACCCTGCAGACTATTTCCTTCACACCTTGGGATGCCACAGAGGAACAGGTAAGGTCTGGAGTTTGCAGCAAAGTGGAAGTGCCAGAAACAACACTTGTGCAGAGCCTTCTGCTTCACTCTTGGTTTCCATGACCCACTGGGGAGCAAGGATGCATGAGTAACCACCACGGCCATGGTGTTACACAGGCTCCAGAGAGACCTTATAGCAGCCTTCCAGTACCTAAAGTGGGCCTACAGGAAAGATGGGGAAAAACTTTTCAGTAGGGCCTGCAGTGATAGAACAAGCGGTAATGGTTTTAAAATAGAGGGAGGTAGATTTAGCCTAGACATCAGGAAACAAGTTTTTACAATGAGACTGGTGGACCATTGGAAGAAGTTGCCTAGAGAGGTGGAATGTTTCCCATCCCTGGAAACATTCAAGGCCAGGTTGGACGGGGCTGTGAGCAACCTGATCTGGCTGGAGATGTCCCTGCTCCTTGCTGGGGGGTTGGACTAGGTGACCTTTAATGTTCCCTTCCAACTCAAACTATTCTATGATTCTATGCTCCCAGGGCACAAGGACTCCTGCAACTACCTGAAGACCCCCTGATGGGTGGGTGTGGGCCCGCAGTGATGACAGCCCCTGCCAGCAGTGGGTTTCTTACCAGCGAGGTCCAACGTCCTGTCCACAAAGACGACGGAAGCCTTGTTGTTGGCCATCCTCCTCCTGTTCCTGGCTGGTGCATAGCTCGCCAGCTCAGCAGCGATGACCCTGCTGAGGGCCCCCACAGCGAAGCTCTCCTCCCGCAGGCCCAGGGCAGTGAAGAGACCATCGAGGTCGCCCACCAAGTCCCGCACCGCCACCCGCAGCTCGGCGGGCAAGGCGCCCAGCCCGACCTCCGCGGGGCCGTGCCCGCCGGGGCCGGGCAGGGGCGGGAGGAGCGCGGCCAGGGCGGGCAGCAGGCAGAGCTCCGCCGAGACGGGCGCCAGGAGCGGGGGGCCCCGCAGCACCACCTCGGCGCGGCCGCCCTCGCCCATCCACCGCCGCAGCGTCTCCTCCAGCTCGGCCGGCCCGCCGCCCTCCGCCTCACCGCCGGACACCAGCACGCAGTGCCGCACGGTGCCTTGGCCCAGCACGCCGCGCACGGCGGCAGCGGTCCCGCCTCGCAGCGCCCCGCTCACCACGAAGACGACGCGGGGCCCCGCCGCTACCGCTGCCGCTGCCGCCGCCGCCTCAGCGGGCAGCGCCCTGACGCCCAGCGCCCCCGCCGCCAGCAGCTCGCCCGCGCCGCCGCCGCCGCCCCAGTGCAGCGCCTCGGCGGACGCCGCGTCCAGGAAGACGACGGCCCGGCGCGCCCTGGCGAACACGGGCTCCCAGGCCTGCCGGCACACCCGCCGCAGCTGCAGCTGCAGCTCCGGCTCCGCCATAGCGGCGGCGAGCGGCGCTGACAGCCACAACACACCGCACGTGCCCGGCGCGCCGCCGGCGCCGCGGGATGACGCGCCGGGCACCGGTTGGCTGCTGGCAGGCCGGGAGGGGCGGGGCGGGGCACGGCCCGGCACGGCACGGCACGGCACGGCCCGGCACGGCACGGCCCGGCACGGCACGGCGTTGTCCCTCCGCCGTCAATCCTGACAGACGTTAACATGTTTCTCCCACCTCCAGCCTGTATTAGAAACTCTGCTACAGTGTGTAGCCCTGGCCAGGGCCAGGAAGGACAGCTGAGCGCTGGCAGCTCGGTTTTGCCCGATGTTTTCCTGGAAAGGTGAAACTTCCATCGTCATTCCCTGTCCTATACGTTCGTATTTCTTGTGTTAGTATTAACAAATCCAGTGGGTGATGAGCTAAAAACAATAAATATTCTTTTTTTTTTAATAAATGCAACTTTTATGATACACAGTTGGGGATATACAACAAATTAATTTAATTCCATTTCTCCTTTAAAAAGCTGCTGATCTCAAAACCAGTTTCAAAGCTAAGTAGAAAAAAATGCCATAACACGTACCTACAGTTTCTTCTCCCCAGAGAACAGATGGCTTCCTTGCAAATCTGTGTACTATTTCACTTGGGCAACCCCCTTAGTACAGAATGAGGAGGATACTTTTTCTGACACAGTGGGATTATCAGCAATAATAAAAAGATGAATGATTTAATTAGTTCATCTGCTGTCTTAACTGGTCTTCTTAGGTCTCCTGTAGGTTCAGCTGGTTTCAGAACACAGAACAACACAAGAAATGTGAAATCACCAGGTTTCCTGTAATGGAATTAAAATTCTTCCTCCAGTTTGCTCCATGCACATTTCTACCCTGATGCATTCTTCCCTCTTCCAAACTCAGACTTATGTCTTTGTGCTGTTCCAACCCCGGTTTGTTATTTTAACCTTAGAGCATATAACTTCATGATGCTCAAGGCCAGGCTGGATGAGGCTCTGAGCAACCTGATCTAGTCAGGGATGTCCCTGCTCCTTGCAGGGGGGTTGGACTAGATGACCTTTGAAGGTCCCTTCCAACTCTAATCATTCTATGATTCTATGATGCTAGAACAATATGTAAGTTAATAGCCTTCTTGACTATTTTGATTTGAAAAAATGAGTGCCAAGAAAGGATCGGGGATGGTTAACCACTGGGCACCTGGGCTTACACACAAGTAAAATTATCCTCCTCTCAGACTGAATTACCTCAGAGATTATGTATGTTTGAGATTTTGCTTTATGCTTGAGTACCATGGACAAAAGCTAGATATAATATGGCTTGTCCAGCTCTGTAGTTACCATTTTTAAAAGGCTGGAGGTTTTTTTTAAGACATACTTTCAAAACAGCAGATGCTTTTAAGAAAATAAATAGCTTTTTGACTTTATAAATACCGTATATATTACAACTAATTCTACATATGCCAATATTGAAAAAAAATGATTACTAACCAAAATTAGGTTAATCGGTTTAAAGCACAGTGTTTAAATTACAAAACAAAATTATCAAAGCAGTTTTTACAACTTATTTTATCCCATGGGCAAATTTACAACTACTATGCTAGAAAAAAAAAAACTGTATTAAAAGGGCTCCCATAAACCTGGTATCCTGTTGTGGGCTTTTAGAGTGTAACCTGTGAGTTAAGATGTTTATGCAGCTCACAAAGGTGTCATCTTCTCTCCTCAGCCTTTTAGCTGCTCAGGGCCTTGGCAGGAGCCTTTTTTTTCAGGCCCCAACTGCTGCTCTCCCTCTGCGCAGCAGGAAGGAGAAACTACAACGTCCCTTCCAGAGGCTGGGATTGGTGGGAGTTTTTACCTTTAAGGACAGAAGTTAAAATGCCACCTGGGCCAGCACTTTGTCCCCGGAAGCAAAGCAGGAAACAGGTTCAGAGCACCCTGTCTGTCCAGCCAGAGCCAGAGGTAGATAAAGATCTTCCAGGGAGCGATGGAAGGCTGCCAGCTATTTTCAGGACTTAGTCTTCTTGTGCCAGCTTCCAATGTTCAAGCTGCTCGAGATGAATTTTTATATGACCATCAGCTCAATGTGATGTCTATTTAAGGTTTCTACAAGGAAAACTGCTTTGAGGGTTTGTGTTGATACATTTTAAGAGACTTTATGTTCTACTCTTACTCCTGATTTCTCTATGATGTTTTCCACAAAAATATTTTCTTTCTTCTTCTTCCTTGTGTCTGCAAACAAATGAAACTATTAAGTTCTACCATGTCCTTTAATGTTGGCCAGAAGTGTGTTAAATGGTCAAGTAAACGAAACAGAAACAAAAAGAAAGATACTGATGCCCAGTAAGAGGTACTACAATGCATATTTGTTTTATGAGAAACAAGTGTCTAGAAATGCTTTGGGTGAAAAACACCTTTGTTGACTCCACTACTATATGTATAAAAAAAAAGGAACTGCATGACGAAAACCTACCCAATTATATTGCATCATTCATGATCTGTACATGACACCCAAACATTTAATTTCAGGGGGAAAAAAAAAAAACCTTTTGAGAAGGTAGTTTGTTTATAGTAACTCCAGTGAAATGTCATGCCATACCTGAAACTTTAAAAGAAGGTTCTCAATGCAGGCAATTCAAAAAATAAGCTTCCTCCACCCAGGGTTGTGATGTGTTGATAATACAGTCAAGCCCTCTGGTTTGATTTTTCACAAGCTATCTTGCTGTAAAAAGGGGGTCTGTTTTTTAGTTTTCACAAACATCCTAAGACACTGAATCAGACTCCATTTGTACACACAACCGGTCAAAACTTGTTTTGACAGTTGTTGCTACCTAAATTTTCTAATGAGTCTTGCGGTTATTTATGCAGCATTCACAGATGTAAAGTGAGAAAGCAATCAGTAAAAACAGCTTGCTACTTCCCACCGCTTTCAAAAATAGAGCAATTTATTCATGAAATGCATAGTTACACTCTGGAACATTCACAGTACATTATGAATGTTAAACTCTTACTGGAGCTAAAAATAAAATCAGGCAATTTTGTGGAGGGGGGAGGGGGGGGAATCTATAAAGAGTTGTTAAACCTACAATATTACCTCCAGCTGGGAGAGCCCCTGAGCTGAGAGCTAGGACAGCCCTGGTAGAAACAGCGGCATGTGTTCATCCCGTGCTGCCGCTCCCCCGGCAGCTGCCATCAGCCGCGAGCAGCAGCACGGCGCTGGACTGTACGTGCGTTTGGCCAAATCCCGCTTCTGGAGATGGGCGAGGATGTCCTGGAGGAGGTGGCCAGGCTGCCAGTGATCCCTGCCGAGGGGACGGAGGGGCTTTTGGGGGTGCGGAGGAGCACAAGGACCGCCGAGCGCGACGGAGACAAAGGGCAGCGAGAGGAAGGAGAGGCGGCTGTCGCCGGCACGCCGCGCCTCGGGAGGGTGGGGAAGGCACGGCCGAGGTGAGTCCCGCAGACTGGCAGCTCACGCAGCGGGGACCGGCCCGGCCCGGCCCGGCGGGCAGCGCAGCCCCCGGGCTAGTCCGCACGGCCGCTCTCCCCCTTCTCCTCCGGCCCGGCCCGCTGGCCCGGCGGGCGGCCGGGAGGCCCCTCCGCTTCTCCTCACTCACGGCTGGCGGAGCCCCCGGCCTGGGAGGGCCCCTCGAGGAGCGGAGGGCGCCGGGGCCGCGCCCGGTCACCTCCCCTCGCCACCTGCCCGCCCTCCCAGCGCGGCCGGGCTCCGCCGGGCCGCCCCCCGCATGCCCGTGCCCAGGGCGCCGCGGGGCCGGGCCGGGCCCGCTTCCTGTGCGTGTCACTCACTCGGCGGGGGAGGGGAAGCGCCGAGCAGGCGGCGGCGGCGGCGGTTCCTCCGCGAGCGGTGCCGTTGGGCCGGGCGGGGGCTCGCAACTCCCCGGCCGCCGCTCAGTCGCGGCCTGAAGCGCCGGCGGAGGCCCCGGGGCGGCGCGGCGGTGCTGCCGAGCGGCGGGAGGCCCCGGTGCCGCCGGGCCTGGGCCCTCGCGTCCCGCGGGAGGCGGCCATGTCTACCGGCGAGGTGGAGCGGGTGTCGGCGGACCTCGGCGGGGCCGCCGGCGACGAGGAGGAGGAGTGGCTCTACGGCGGTACGGACCTTCCCAGACCCCCCCCGTCCCCAGCCCACCCGCACGCCGACCCGGCGCTCTGCCTCGCCGCCGCGGCAGGGAAGGTGCCTGCGGGTGGGTAGGCCGCGGCGTGCACCGCCTGGCTGGGCCGAGCCAGCCCGCACCTGCCCGCCGAGCCGCGCTGGTCGGCGGCCGTTTAAAAGGGTCTCCCTCGTCCCGCCACCCCCGCGGCCGCTCAGTCCCCTCCTCCTGGCCAGCCCTCCGGCGGTACCGTCCCGGGCCTG
>WHYT01017413.1:0-14365 GCA_009806455.1 Tetrax tetrax | reverse complement strand
ACCGCTCGGCTACCGCTCGGCTACCGGTCTCTGAGGCGCCGAAGCTCTCCCTGAGCCCTTTGCACAGGCCGAGGCGTGCTGGGCCTCCGCGGCAGGAGGCCCGCATGGCCTTCCTGCCCCACACGCACCCCTGGGGCGGCCCGAGCCTCTCCCCAGTGCTCCCCGGCGCGGGCACTCGGCTGTGGAGTACCGAACCAGCCTTAACCTTTTATGCGTAAACTTTCTTTACAACTTTAGGGACTTTCTTTACGTAATGAAACGTGTAAGCTAAACCCTGCCTCTGTGGTTGACCTGTCAGTATGGAGCACTGTGAGGGCTCAGGGGTCTGCCCAGCTGATTTCACAACTGAGACGTTTTGAAAATGTCTCAAGGGTTACTGGGTAGTAAACTGAAGTGTTGGCTAATAATCTACATGGCAAGTTACCTGTCGCAGTTGGTATTCAGGGGATTTTATTCCTAACTACTGTATTTCTTTTCTGCTGTGGTAGATGAAAATGAAGCAGAGAGACCAGAGGAAGAAAAAGCTAGGTGAGTATCTTGACAACTGGAAGTCCTGTAGCATTGCTGCACAAAAATTATATTCATTACATTCTTTTTGCCAGCTGCTTGGAAGTCCATAGCACCTGACACACTCTGGTGTATTTAAAAATCCCCTTAGGACAATATGATTAGTGTGCTAGAATGACTTGGCTTTTCTGTGAAATGGTTTTACCTGTGAAATTGGGACACTTAAGTATGAAAGTTATTTTAACTGTATGGACAGCAATAGTCCCTCACAAAATGTCAACAGATCTTTTCTTTCTGTAGTCATTGAGCTTTGCAGTCTTAGTAACGGATCAGGACTTCATTTATTCTAGATAATTTAGAAATTAAAAGACACACTGTCTCCCAAAGAGTTTACAATGTAGTTACAAAAAGAGGAATACAAGAGAGGAGTGGAAGACTATCGGTTAGTTTGATGTGCAGGTCCCATAACATAACTTCTCAGGATTTTGGAGTTGGTTGTTTTTCTTTATTAGTAAAAGAGTGTTTGAAAGAAAGTCAGAAAAATCTTTGGAAGTGTTTGGAGGAGCCTGCTTGAGTTATAAGGAACTGTATGAGAGAAAGCACGAAGATGCTTCTTTGAAAATCTAAGTTGATGGAAGTTGGTAGCAAGGACTGACTGGAAATGGGAGTCACTCTCTCGTACTGAATGAAAGAAGTCTCACAACTGGTAAAGTATGGAAATTGTTGGTTGTCAAGATAAATTGAACAAATAACAGGGAAGCCGATGTGGGAAAACACACATTGTTATTTTCTATAAATGCTTCCAGTCAACACAGAGTTTTTTCAGTGAGAACTCTTGAATTTAGTTGTCCTTGGTGGACTTGTTCGTTCGCTTGCTCAGTTGCTTTTTTTAACTGATGTCAACTTTTGACAGGCACAGTGTGATACAGCAGTAATGACCTCCATCACTAGAGAACATATAATATCATTCTGAGGCAGCTACTAGATGGAATTATTTGATTCTCATTAGTTCTTGTAGTGTAAGAAGCAGAGTTGTTTCCTGTCACCAGGTCACTGAACAGTTTTCTAGACCTCTGTTTCATTTGTCTTGAATCATCTATTTTCCAGGATAAAGAGTTCTAATTATTTTTTTCTCTTTATTTGGAAGCTCTTCCATATCAATTGATTCCCTGTGTTCAGTTACCTTTTCTTGACTTGGTGCCTTTTGTCAGTGTTACTGTTGTTTAAGAAAATTATTTGCATGGCAACTGAAGTGATGTTTAGAAACAGCAGTGTTTTACTCCAGTTTTACTAGTGTCTTGCTTGGCATTTGTCTGCCTCAGTAGATGGTTATGGACTAAAAAACATAACATAACAAATGGTAGCTTATGCATCTTAACAGTCGTGTTTGGAACTCTGGAAGCGTGGTGACAATTTACCTGTTAAAAGCTTTGGTCTCCGGCCTCTCAGTGTTGCTATTCTTCGTATATATAAAAATCACGAGGTTTTATTCAGCTTCTATAGCTAGTCTGTCATTTTACTGGTTAATGGAGTGAAATGGTCAAGCCTGAATCCTGGCTGTGTTGGGTTTTGGTGCAATGCTCATGACTGGGTTTTTTGCCAACAGAAGACAGGATCAGAATCATTCTATTCAATACAAATTGGCAGTTGCTCACTCCGTTTCAGAAATATCGAATATTGTTTCTAAATGGCTCCCTGCTTACTCTGCTATTTGTGGTGCAATATCCTAACAGTTAATGGAACTGTGGAAATTAAAACATTGCTGTGTAAGAAACAGTGGTAGGTAAGTGCCCAGTGAATGATGCATGAATTTGACAGTGCTAGTCACTTTAGGTGGACCAGTAGTTTTAAAATTTGTGTGATTTTCAGTGTAGAGTTAAAATGTAATTAAATTCATCATTCAACAGTAGCTATTCCATATGGTGGAAGAAAATTTCACAATGCAGATGTGGGAATTTTGAATCAGTGCCTGTGGGTATTTAAATGTTTTTCCCATTACCTATGGGTATTTGAATGTTTTTTCCATTACATCTTTGAAAAGTGTCGGTCTGCAGGGGTTAAAAAAAAAGCGCTGTTATTTTCCTTCGTATATTATAAAAGATTTCACTTTGATACCAAAAGAGGATCCAGGTACAGTGCCTTTTTACTTCCAACTATTCTACAAACGTCTAGTTGCTATGATTTAAGACAACTTTACATTAGTAGAATAATATTTAGCTATCTTCTTCTAGAAGTTTTTTTTAATCAATTACTTTTTTTTAAATTAATGCAGAAGATAACTGGAGCTTTGACTCTTCTCTGGAATGATGGAGCAAGGCTTTTTTTCATCATTAGCTGATATATGTAGAAGAATATGTGCATAAATACCTAGTTTCATCTTTTCCTATTTGTTTTTGTTTAAGTGTTCCACCCCCACCTGGAAGTGAAGAGGAAGCTGCAGAAAATGGCGTTGTGAAAACGGTAGTTTTAAATGTGTTTTTGAAATACTGCTTTAAATTGTTTTGATTTATAGGGTATTTGTAATTTGGCTAGGACTTATAATTAAATGAATTAATGCATAAGGGCATGCCTTTGATATTTTTTTTTTCTGAAAGGTGTTTGACATTTGCAGAAACTGTGGAAGTTAGTAACTTAGGAAATCCAATTTGCAGCTGCAGTCCACTTTTAAAATCTAATGTACAGGAAATAAATAAATAGTACTTCCAGTTTTGGGGAGGCAAAGATGGTGCTTCAAGGCAGGTGTCTTTTCTTAAAGACATCCATTTCAAACTGATACTCTATCTGTTTTTCCTCACTGATAGGAAAATAAAATCCCCTCATTATTTTTTCTTTTTTTTGAACGTGATAAACAATAAGCATTTGCAGAGCTATGTGAAACTATGGATCAAGAGATGAATTACACATGTCTTTTGGAGGCAACATAACAGACTTATGTGATAGTAGTCATCAATATTCAGGATGTCTTAAAACTTCAGTGTTGGTGTGATGAAGGGAAGGACCAGGAAATGGAATTTACAGTTGATAAAAGGCCTCAGTTTACTGTGAATGGAAACAGTTTAAATCTGTTCTATGAAAAAAAAATTCAGTGTGTCTAGTACGTTGTTTATGAAAGATGTTACAACTTCTTAAAAATTGTGGAAAAAAAACCCTTATAAAAACTTCATAAACTTATTTCAGTTGTGTAAACTGAAAAACTCTTTACTGTACGTGCACCAAAGGCTTTTTGTGCCGATGCTAATACTGAAAACTGGGCAGCAGATTTAGTATGTTATGTAGAAAGAGAGAATAGTGTACTTTTTTGGACTTGGTGATTTTAAAATATTTCTGAAAATCCTCATTGTCACAGTTTTCTTGTATTTGCGTATCTTTGTATTTTTCATCTATATAGAGTCTAGAATTGTTAGGATATCGTTAGAACATCTCAATAAAATTGAGAACTTCATGGTAGAAGGTGCAGATGGAGGGTCAGCAGCAACCTGGAAAAAATGAATGGTATTCAGGTTGGTTGAATGAGAAAAGATGAATCTTTCTGTGAGGAGAGAACTAAGAAATCATTGTTAAATTGAGTTTGGTTGAAAAGGTACATGCTCCACACAAAATTTTATTTTCTGTTCAGTAGATTTGTCATGGCTCTACTGTGTGTGTTGTCTGGTGTGTGAGAGAGTGGTGAGCTTGTACTTTTCAGCAGTGGGGCGTTAAAAGACTGTCTTCTGTTTTCAGCTGTCATTTACAGAATATCTGTACTGATCTAGATGTTTTTCACTCCCCCTTGATTAGACTCTTAACTATTATGTAAATTATATTAATGTTGTATAGCAAGGATGAACTGCATTCCAACGTCTTACCTTCTATGCAGCTGCTTTTTTTTGGTCTGATTTATGTACCAGGGAAGTTAATAGACAGTATAATAGCTAAGGGCTGGAGCTCAGTTGTGCCTGGATAACTGCTGGCTACCTGCGTAGAATCAACTTGGTTTCGGTATGTTCAGCCTCTTGCTGAAGGATTTAACAAGTATGTGGATAAGAGCGATCTGGTTGATAAAGTTCACTTGAATTCCACAAAGTTTTTGAAGAAGTTCCTTACAAAAGGGTTTTAAGAAAACTAAGCAGCTATAGGATGTCCCACATGTATAATTGATGTGTAAAAGAGAGTAACGAGAGGATAGGAGAAAGGTTCAGTTCTCACAGTGCAGCAAGGTCACCTCCAGTGGGGATTCTCTAGAATGTTGTGCATAATCTGTGCTGTTTAATGTGTTTATGAATTACTTGGAAGAGGGGTGAGTTGTGGGATCACAAGGTTTCTGATGTTAGAGTTATTCAAGATAGTAAGAGCAAGGACTATCTGTGAAGAACTGAATAGTTAAGAAATAGTTATTGAATTTCTCTATAGAAAAAGAAAAGTGATGTTCATGGGAGAAAAAACAGGTTCACAACTAAAGTGGTGTTCTCTGAGCTGATCATTACCACTTAGGAGGGACACACTAAGATATGTAGAAAGATCGATGAAAACAATGGTTAAGTGCGTGTCCAGAGTCTAAAAAGCAGTCAGACCTTGAGCTGTAGCACAAAATGAATAGAGAACAAAATGGAGATATCATTGTACCATAAATTCATAATTTAGTTGCACCCTGAATGCTGTGTGCTATTCTGTTCCCATCATGTTGTAAAAGCTTTTCTTCTCAACTGGAAAAAGTTGAGAAGAGGAGCAGCAAGAGTAATTGAGGTAGCTTCCGTGTAAGGAATGGCTGAGTAGACAAGGACTTCTCAGCCTGGAAGACAGGCATATGTAGACTATGATGGAGGCTAACAAAATCAGGTATGGAGATTATAAATAAGGATTGACGACTCATAATTCCTTCCATATGAGAACTGGGACTGTTGAATGGAAGTCATAGGAAACAGGATGGAGACAAATAAAAGGGGTTGGATCTTCATGCAGTAGACAGTGCTACAGAACTCCTTGCCAAAGAGAGTGTTGCTACTGGGAGTTTGTATGAGTCCAAGAGAAGTCTGGGCAAGTACTTGAGAGAAGAATCCATTGAGGGTTACTAAATAGACAAACCATAACTGGCTTAGGAAGTGCCCTGAGCTGATGATAATCAGCAGCTGAAAGAGTGGTAGGGAGGAGCATCGTATGTGTTTGCCCTGTTTTTTCTGTCCCCCGTGGCCTCTGAGAGGGGAAAACCAAACCAAAACACCAAACAAACCCAAAACGCTGGACTAGACAAGCTCTTGAGCTCTATGAACTGGCATTACTGTTTCATTTACTGGCAAGCTGGAATGCTTTGGGGCAGAACAGCACACATTGTGCTCTCATGTCTGTTTTTTTCAGCCTGTTTGCTGAAAAATCTCAAGTATTTACTGATGTTAGAAACTGAATAAATTTCTCTGAAGGGCAGTGTTCATCTTCAGCTGGAAAAATGTTTACTTGAGTTACTCTAGATATATAATTGAGGATGGCAAGGAGCTAATCCTGCTTATCTTTAAGTTCTTTCTTGAGTGACAAGATAGCAGTAGAACCAGTGTGTATGAGGTAGATGGAGTGAAGAAGTATATTAGTGAAAACCATTTTATGCTTATTTAGGAAATGTCACGTTTCGAAACGGGAACCTTACTGTTAAAGATACTTCCCTATTTGATGGAGATGTTTCAGATACTTGTATCATTTCAGCAGATCAGCCTCCTAAATTTACTGTTAATGCTACTCAGTTCTGAGGTCTAGGAAAAGGAGGAATTTCTTCTTTCAAAGATTTCTAGAACAAATAATTTTATCTGGATGTTTTTCCACTGTAAAGGTAAGTGACTGCTTTTTGTCTAAGCAATGACTTTTTCTTTCGTAGAAGGTGGCAGAGGCTGAGGATGACAGTGATAGTGATAGTGATGATGATGAAGATGATGTTCAAGTCACCATAGGGGATATAAAAACAGGAGCTTCACAGTATGGGTAAGTTATTTGCAAACATTAACTGGGGGAACTTTCAAGATTACATTTAATTATTAATTCAAACACTTTAATACTTGTCCAATTGTATGCGTAGTTAGTCTCAATTTAGGTTTTTTTCAGCTCTTTAACAATGTTTTTAATGAGGCAGTAACTTGAAAACAAAAAATGTGGAATTAAATCAATTAAATGTCTTAAAGGAAGAGCTGTTGTACAAGGTAAATTTTGTTTTCAGATTTTGAGAAATAATTGTGTTAAGTTTGTGGAGAGTTGGTTTTTGTGGAATGGCTATGTTACATAGGATTTTTAGGGTCATTATTGTGACGGTGACATTTTTGTTGCAAATGGTAGAGTGGTAAGCACGGAGAACATTAGAAACATTTGCCCTTCGTCCTATTTGTAGTGGGTACAGCTCTAATTAGACCTCTGTAGTTTCAGTCCTATTGATGTTCTCAAATAAGATTTTAATGTGCTTCAGGATGGAGCTGCTAGTCTCTGGAAATAATTTCTTGAGATCATGGTTTAGGCATCTGTACTATACAAGAATTTTTTTGCTACTGTTACTGCCCCATATTCCTCCTTCTCTTGATAAAGGGCTTGTTTTTCAGTGAACACTTTTGAATGGTGTTAATTTTTCGTTGCATGAAAGTTTTCTGAGGGAAATGGTTTGCTTGTTTGTCTTGGCAATCCTAATGTTTTTATGTTTATTAAAACCAGAGTTACTAGGGCATCATGTCTTAATAGAATTATGACAGGTCTGAAGGTAGGTCTGAGTGGTGTATATTATTGTGTTCTTAACTTTAGAATGCAGGTTACTTATTAATTTTTGAAACATAAATTTTTGAAAAAACTTTCTGTATTTCATATCCTAAACTAGCTGTGCAAATCCATGTACTATTAAAAATACCAGTTCTTCAGTTCTTTATTTGTCTGCTTTCAATAACTTGCAGTATCCTTGTGGTGTATGCAGTGACCTCAAATTTAGTGAGACTAAAGCAAAACTAGATTTATATTCTCAGTGGGTTTGCTGGTGCTCTTTCCATGAATGCAGAAAATAATGAGCAGATGATCCTAAATCTAATTAGAGTAGACAGTTTTATGTAGGAACGGTTGTTTTCTGAAAAACCTTTTCTCTGGGCAAATTGGACAGAAAGTTCATGGAAGGGCAGTAGTCTAAAATGGGCTCAACATTGCTGTTTTTAACTTCAGTATAACAAGTTCTTTTTATAGGATTAAATTATTTTTCATATAGTAGTCAACAGCTCTTTTAAAAAATAAGATTGGTTTGACAGAGTTGTGTGTGACTATAGCGTGACAGATCAGAAGATTAAATGTTTTGTGTCAGTTTTGTACTGTTGTAGCACTTGAATTAAAACTAAAACTGCATGGAAGTGGTACAGTAAACTACACTGCCTTCTAATGACATGCTAATCTGATTATGTTGGTGGGTTGGTACCACCTGTGAGGATAAGCTGCACTGCACGCAAGTGGTAGTGAGAGCTGGCTCTTGATGTTCCAAATGAACAATGCTGTAATTCTTAAGGTAGTTAAATCAGTTCTAGATCTAGATTTGAGTGCACTTTTATGAAGAAAGCTCTCAAGTATTCTAGAAGGTGAAATTTTACATACTTTTCTGTTGGTCACAAGGCTAGGTGATTGCTTGAAGTACGTTGAAACAGACAGCCTTGCAATCATTCCACTTCTGTACAGATTAAATGGAATAATAATGAAAAGAGAAAAAGATTTGTCTAAGCTCTCTTTTTTTTTTTTAAATTTTGTTTTTACTCTAATCCCTAGAGTGTCATCTGTATCCCTAAATGAACTGCATTTTTCCTTTCTCTCTTCTTCTGGTCCTGTCCATTCTTGTTTCTATCAAGGTCTTTATCCTTTCAACTCAGGAAGAGTGACTGGGACTTGCTTCACAACTGTTTATTAGTTGGAGAAGTTGCTACTGAGCATAGAAAGGTACACTTTCTTCCTCCTAGGCTGATCTCTTTACTTTTACAGTGTTACCAGCTTGGAAAACTAGAGATTCAGGATGACGATTGAGCCTGGGTCCAGTTTGTTTCTGGATCTAGCTAACTCTTGTTTTGTATTTTCTTCTGTTTTAGAGTTTTCTCTGTCTAATTCAGTTTTGTTAATTTCTTTAAGTTATGGAGCAGCACCTGTGAATCTCAATATTAAGACAGGAGGACGAGCTTTTGCATCTTCTGGTAAGAAAATTTCCATGGTAATATTAGTAAAAATGCAAAAAAAAAAAATGTTTGATTGTTTTGTGTGAAGGAAATTATTTTCACTTCAAAAACTTCTTTATTAATTTAAATCTGACTTTATTTCTATTTTAAGTATGTTACAAAAAACTCTGTTTGGTAGAGACAGAAGGCTCTAACTTTCTAACTTTTCTTCACAGGTGCAAAAGTTAAAGGGGTGGATCTAGATGCACCAGGGAGTATCAATGGTGTGCCACTTCTGGAAGTAGACTTAGATTCTTTTGAAGATAAACCTTGGAGAAAGCCAGGTAATGCACTGGTTTACATTAACTGATATGTAGATATTCAGTAGGTTATTTTAATAATAATTTTCACTTAATTCATGTGGATGCTGTCTACAGTGTCCTACGAGATATGGTACAATATAACTTGGAAAAAGCAGACAAGTTACTTGTCCTTGTGCTATGCCACACCGTGTGTGGATGTGTGATGTTTCTTAGTGTAAATCTCGCAGGTATGTCAGCAAAAAGAGGCTGTAGGAGATGCCCTTTAATTTTTTTTAAATATGTATGTATCCTGAACTCTCCAAGGAAATCTCTGTTTCTGTGGAGATTACTGCCATTGGCCTATGGTACAGGGCAGGTGATAAAGCAGAACAGAAGATAGTTCTAGCAGGTGTGAGCATGAGGAATGGTGAAACGTAGCTGCTTGTGCTTCTTTCTGCTGACGCATAGATGTCTATAAACTTTGAAGTAGCAGCTGGTAGCACATGGGCTTTCCATAAGTCTCCTGTGCGTATTGTCTGGTTGGCTCAAGTGATTTGGTCAGGCTTGTCTACTGTCTAATACCTGCATTGGTTGCTTTTTTTTTTTAGTGACAGTACATCTTGCTGCTGTGCGTTGTTTTTTCTAGTGTTTGTATGTTGCTTTGGCAATGCAAATAGTGTCTACAAAATGGAAAAAAGAAGCCTCGGTAATATTCTGATGTTTGACTGTTAGCTATTTGAAATATATTCTATGCATTTGAATTACGTCTGGTTTCTCTTAAAATAAAAATACTTTGTGGCATCAAATGAAACTAGGATTTAAAATGAGGAATCAAATACAGAACAAGCAAAAGGGAGTGGTTCTTCACTGAAAATACAGCAAACCTGTAGATCTTACATTTATCCTATTGTAAAGATAGGAGATTACAATATCCTGTGATATTCTCTAAGTTCCACTCTTGA
This sequence comes from Tetrax tetrax, assembly GCA_009806455.1. Classification (NCBI taxonomy): domain Eukaryota; kingdom Metazoa; phylum Chordata; class Aves; order Otidiformes; family Otididae; genus Tetrax; species Tetrax tetrax. The sequence goes on along the minus strand of WHYT01017413.1, from coordinate 4,480 downwards.
TCTCTGAGACAGGATGCTAGGCAAGATACTATCTCTGATTAATTTTTAATGTTTTTATAGCCTTAGCCTTGAATACTCTGTTTACTGATGTAAGACTGTACTGTACGTTTCAGTAGTATGTTTTAGATCAATACCTACTCTGTTTTGATGTTATAAATAGAGGTGTATATATGTGCAGTGAAGAAAAGATGAACTTCCTAATGTCCTAAACCCATCCTTTTCTATTTAAAGGTGCTGATCTCTCTGATTATTTCAACTATGGGTTCAATGAAGATACCTGGAAAGCTTACTGTGAAAAACAAAAGAGAATACGAATGGGTCTTGAAATTTTACCAGTTACCTCAACCACAAATAAAATTATGGTAATTAGTACAAGTTTTGTGGTATTCTACGTGCTTTTTTCCCTGTGAAGCTGCTTGTGTGTCGTAAGCTTGTTCTGCCCAGTTCAGTGCGTTTGTCAGTTTGCACCTGACTCCCCACCCCGAGCCTAGAGTGTTCCTGTGTTGCTTCGCTGGTGTTTTGTGTGGATAGTGTGACAGACTAGCTACAACTAGATTGCATCTGTACCATTATTCAGGTTGTGGCCCATTGCTTAAGAGTTGTATGGTATCTTAATGGGCAATGTGTTATCTAACTTAGGCTGAAGACAATGCTATGGAACTAAGACCAAGTGCAGAGATTCTCGATGGCAGATACCATCTTTTTAAGGTGAATTTCAGTAAACTTTTGTTGGTTGCTCTCATTTTTGTTGACTATTGCTTCCCATGCCACTGCAGACTGATAGAAGAATAACTGAAATGGAGATAGCCGTTATTTCAAACTCTCATCTTACATCAGTGACTTTCTGCGTATATCACAAAATGCTGATTAAAATGTGTTGCTTTGTTCGTCATCCTTCTGCAAGCATGTGAGTTAGTGGCCTGGTGAACTAACAAATTTCCCAGTGAAACTAATTTTTCTTTATGTGATGGTTTATTTTTAGTTGTAGTCCATTTGTTTGTGCAGATTAAAAATTTGTGCAGATGTGCTGGGGAAGCTTTTGTAGGCTATGCCATGTTTATTTTTCCTGTGGCCTTGTAGCTCTTACTGTATTTTGTGACACTTATCCTTGGCAACTCTGAGATGTGAAAATCAATCTTCCATATTTTTCTGTTGTCCTTTTAGGATTAGATGGCAGTAAATCCAAGTTATATATAATATTTTTCTGTTTAGAAATGCTGATTTTCAGAGAGCAGAAAAATCTCTATGACAGAATTTACCTTAAGGATTGAACATTTTTTTTTTTTTTTTTTTTTTTAAATTTTTTTTTTTTTTTTTTTTTTTTTTTTTTCAACTTCTTGTTTTCTCATTTACTCTTTCGTCTGATACTAACGTTGAAATTAAGATACAAAGTTTATTTATTTTGTTTATTTTCAATATGTAGTCATTTTTTATCTTGAATTGTCATTAAACTGACTTGGAACTGTTTGTTGCTTTTTTTTTTCTGTATACTTCAGTGACAGAAGTGTCAGTTGCGGACAGGTATTTTTGTTTCTGCTCAAATGCTGCTTCAGGGTATCCAGTCATTTTGACTTTATCAGATCAGAAGCTCCCCAGGGCTTTTTTGCCTTCTTTGTTTATCATTATAATAGTGTTACAGAATGGTGGAAATGGTGGACAGTGGGAGTTATGATTTGCCATTGTAGCTGATGACTACATTCAAACTTCTCTGAACTGTTGCCCAGAAGGAAGGATAAGTATTCCAAACTAAAGCTTCCCCTGTTTTTGTCTCAGTATTGACACCCCACTGGAGGGTTCAGTGGTCAAACAATACAGATAATAATTGTGTTGTAAAATTTAATTTAATTTTTAACGAATCTTAACTATTTATCTGCATTTTTGTGGGTTTGGGAAAAAGGTGCCTGTGTTTAGAAGTGAGGTTCTGGAAGAGCTTAGTAGTTCACTTGCCTACAAGAAGCTGTGAGATCAGAGCCTGTATGATGTTATACCATGAGTGAACTAGCTAGATTCCCATACAGTAATTAGCATATATTGCTATTTATGAAACTGTTAGTTATCTAAAATCACTGATGTCCAATCATCCAAGTTGAATAAATGGAAAATGTTTTATGGTTGCCTTTTTGTTGTTGTTGTTGGGTTTTTTTTTGTATTGTAGAAGACTGTTCTTGTCAGTTTTAATTTTGGAGTTTGAGCTTAGTGATTAATGCATCTCTTGCAAATTACCTCAGCAGAGTGGTGTAGCTATGTGGTTGGTACAGTGGGAGCATCTTTAAAAACTGAGTCAGTACCGGTTTGTCTTTAATGCTAACCCATGTAGGTTTTGGGGTTGGTTTTTTCATATATAATGTGCTGCTGAAGTACTTGCACAAAAGGTCTGCTGTAGCTTTAATAACGTGTCTCTGGAATTTTGCAGTGCTTCAGAAACAGCAGTATGTTTTTGAAGTATTTAATCTGAATTAATGAAAAATCTGTTAAAGTTTGCATAACGCAGAGTATGAGGTGACTTCCTGGTGTGACTCGGAAATTAAGGAGTTACTAGATCTCATGGTCAGTAAGGTGGATGGAGAATGAACTGTTTCTTGTCTTGTGATTTCTTGTTGGGTAACAGACTTGTTAGATATCTCTCTCTGTTATTACAATTATAAAGACAATTTTTTTTTTAGTAATAATTTTACTTCTTTTAAAAAGTAAGATGTTATTTTGTTCATGCAGGAAATACTAAAGAAAATTAATTTGGTCTATTATTCATGTCCAAATCAAATGCTTGGAAAATAAATATTAACTGTCTAATCCTTTGTAGTAACTTGTTCTTTGGCATATTGCTTCTTATATACATATTAAACAGTACTTAGTAATATATCCTTATAAAATATGTAATTTTATTAGTTATGCAAGGGTGAGAGTTCTTACTAAAATCTGACTGAAGTCAGACTTACTTTCTTTTTGTTTTGACTATGTGCTATGTTGAGTGTTGGGGCTACTATACTTTTGAGGTTAAACTAATGCTAAAACATTATTTTGAAGGTACAGCAGGGCAGAACTGGAAATTTGGAGAAAGAGTTGGCAGTACAGTCGACCAAAGCTGATTTCACATCTCCTCCTGCCTTATTCAAATCAGGAATTCCAACAAACAGGTCAGTCAGACAGTTGTAACTCAAGACCAAAAAACTTTTTTTTATACTGTTAAGCTCTGTGTGTTTGAAGTTCATGATTTTTGTAGGAAAAAAGCAGAATATATTTCTGCAACAGGTAGAAATGAGGGGAAGAGTGATCCTAACAACATTTAGCCTTCAGTCACTGTTACGCATGAATGCTGTGCTACCTTCGTAACTGTTCAGGAAAAAAAAAGTGGAAGGAAAAAGGAGGAAAAAGCAGCAGGACCAAATAACAAGGCAGCAGTAAAAGTCCAGATGTTGATGTATGACACTGTTTTCTGTGTAGAAGAGATTGCCCAACAAAATGTCTAGCTAGTATCTTTAGTTCTGTAGGTGTGAGTATTAGCTAAAACACCTTTTCATTTAAACAAAATGGAATCAGGCAGCTATGACTTCAACAATTGGGAAGATTTCTGGAACTCAGTCTCTTTAGAGAGCTGAAGCTCTCTAGCTTTAGCTTCTCCGTATTTGAGTATTTTACTATACATTGAAATGAGAGAAATTATTTCCTTTCTGACTAGAGTTTCTTTCCTCCTCTTTCTCCTAGTCCCAGGCTTTTATAAATTCTGTCTTTTTTAATTCCAAGCTACTTCTGGTTGATACCTGGTGCTTGGCTTAGGATGAACCTATGTTTCTGTGTTACTTTAGTTTTTAAGTGATCTTGTATAGGAGTTTTGGTTTTGCACAAATTGAAAGCCACTATCTTGTAAATGATGGCAAGGGAAGTAGAGCAGGTTGTTTGCTTTTGTCATCAACAGTTAAAGATTAGCATCTCTGACTTGTCCTTAGTGCTGTATCCGTAATACCTTCATTAATTCAGAGGCACTTGTATTCATTTATTCCATCCTTTAAGAGTCAGTTCAACACCCAAATATGTTTCTCTTGGGTGGGAAAAAAATCTTGCTTGATACTTTTGCTTGTATCCAGTTGTATCACTTGTGCATTCCAGTGGTTAGAATAACTAGTTTTATATATATTTAGCATAACTACTGTAATTGTAAGTTGTTACAATCACAAAGCTCACTTCCTTCCATATGTAATATCTGCTCTTTTGGATACATTGACTTAAAATAAATTATTGTGTAAAGAATAAGGTATTTCTAGCTAGTGCTCAGAAGAAATTTTGGAAAAATTGTGTACTCCAAAGTCTGAGAATAGCTCAGTGAATGTCTTGACTGTGTGGATTATATACTTCTACTTGAATGACTTCTCCAGCATGCAGCTACTATTTTCTAGGTATAAAATCTATATTGCTAATTACTTTATAACCAGGCAGTGTTTTATGGGATTGTACTTTTTTTTTTTTTTTTTTTTTTTTTTTTTTT
>WHYT01017412.1:400478-410899 GCA_009806455.1 Tetrax tetrax | reverse complement strand
TTTTTTTTTTTTTTTTTTTTTTTTTTTTTTTTTTTTTTTTTTTTTTTTTTTTTTTTTTTTTTTTTTTTTTTTTTTTTTTAATGCTTTTCATGAGTAAATTTGAAGCTAACCTCAGTAGGAAGAGGAATAGATTCTATGCATGAATCACAGATTATGAACAATACCACTGTGCAAACTCTCCTGCAAATATTTGTTGCATTAATGCAGTTTCCAGACCATTACCCAGTTCTGTTTTCCTTTAGAGAACTGCACCAGGCATCATCTTTGTGTTCTGGGTGTTAAAGACTGAATGTTTCAGTGCTAGCACTCGGTAGTTTTCTGGTTTAAAAATACCTAGCAGTTTAAACTTGAAAGGGCAAAAATATTAAATCCTTATCAACCAAGTGGTTGAATAGATCTTAAGGTGACATAGGGCTTGCCACATACTAACAGTGTAAGCACATGCCATGCAACAACTCGAAGATCTTGTGTCATATAGCAATCTATTTTTCATAAATTATTCTGAAGGCTTTATCTAGCAACGGCGTTCTCCGACTTTAAATGATAAAACAGCGTTTGTTAGATTCAATCAAAACCACCTACAGTCTCTATTAGCTTAGGTGGAATGATCAGTGTTTCCAACCCATGCTGTTATATTGTACAAAATACATAAATTCTGTTACAATTACTGTATTATACAAGATCCTTAACATTCTACAAATATCACACCTACCTTAAAGACCAAATGTATGAAAACTTAAGTGCAGAGAGATGACAGTTTGCTCGTGGACACACAGATCAATTGCAGAGCTGGGCAAATAGCCCAAGTTTCTCAATTAAATCATACTACTCAGAGACTGAGCCTACTGGAGCCCAAGTATGAAATATAATCAATACCCAAGAATGCAGCCTCAATGAATTTCCCCATGCATGCTGGAACATAATCTAGCCTCAACGTAAGTCGGTGCTTAAGAACTGTTCCCCCCAATGTAACTGTAGCCAGCTCCAAGCTGGACAGATTTACTAGATTCAGGGCTGACAGGTGTGATCAACAGATTTACCAGCTCCCTCCTCTTCCAACAAGCATCTTGGTTGGAAGTGTGCCTAAAGAATAAGCCCTTTGGGTTAGTGGCAAAGTGTTAAAAAAAGAGGCAAAAGAATTTGATTTTCCCCTCCTGCTTACACCACTGGGAGTCAGGAGTACCTCAAATGCAATCAGCGGAGCTCTACCAGTGAAAGGTTGGCTGGATATTTCCATGTCTGAAATAAAGATGTGCAATGTTTTCCATAATGTAAGAGTTTTCTTTCTAAAATGACTCAGATGAAAACAATGACCTCACTGGCTGGCTGGATTTAACACAATGACACATTGGTCCAGTCTCAAACCTATTTCCTCCCTCTCCCAGGCTCTACTCATACAGCCATATCCCCCCGAGAGCAGTAAAAGGAGGAAAGAAAAAAATCAGATATACCTCAGTCAGATATTTTACCCCTTTTCCTTAATTTTGCCAGTCATACTTAAAACCATATGGAAGTTTAGAGTAAGAAATCTATCCACTGTCTAGCTCCCATAAGACAGTTATCAAGCTTATAGGCAATTTCAATATAATACCGGGATATAAAGGTAAGGAGGGACAACAAGAGTAGTACTTTGAGAAAAAAATAAAAATGCCGACACAATATCATGAAGGCATATATTTGGCATCCTTGTAAAGCCCAAGATATTTTGATACAGGTCTCCAGCAAAAAGCTTTTTGTTAAAGAAGTTGTCAGCTATGATGGTTAAAAAAAGCATGAAAAGACTAAGGTACAGAAGAAACTAGGAAAAAAAATATAACAGGACTCAAAAAGGACAAATCACTTGCTTGAAGTTCTTCCATAATCAGAAAATTCCAGGAATTGGCAATACAAAGCTATAAACCAAAAAATTAGTATCTTCAAGGGGAGAAAAAATACCAAAACAAACTCCACATACACCACCACAATTTTGGAGAAACTGGTCAGAGCTATAACACCACAGGAGCACAACGAAATCCTCAGATCTTCCACTGCCTTGTATTTTCTTGTTAGAAACTATTTTTCTATACTGGAGGCATATAGCAAGTTAGCAACCTATTTTTATTCTATTTCTTAATGTAATTTACAGAAATTAATATTTGATACATAAATTGAATAAATCATTGGCTAAATGTGTCCCAAAGGGTGGTAAGCTCTGTTTTGTGTTAACCGAAGACATATTCTACATATGCAGCTTGCCTGAGAAAAAAAAAAACAAAACAAAACACTAGATCTGGTAACTTAATTAGTATACAACACTATCAATTAAACAAGGAGCCTATGGTTACTCTCCATTATTACTCTGATAGCAGAGAATTAAGAAAATTAATCGGATGGTGTTTTAATTTGATTTTATGGTTCACTGACAGTGTAAACTCTGATGCAATTTCATGGAGCCTGTAATTTCTTGTCCATTACTGGTTACATTAAGCTCAACAAAAGACGTAAATGAATGTTTCTTCAAAGTCGTTTGGAGAAGACTGTTGGTTAAAAATTAGCAGTAAAATATTGCTCCATGTAAATGGATATAAATGGATTCCTGAAATTTTATTAGAGAGCACAGGTGTCACTAACCAAAGAACTTTTTCCTTAAAGTGGATTAAATACCTCAGTCAATCTTTAGGTAAACAGCATAGGTGCTAATTATTCTTCCTGGTTAAAACTAAAAATATGCTGTATTAGTCTGAGCTCCCTCAGCACACATTAAAACTAATGAATAAGAGTCATTCCTTCCTTAACACACATTCTTGTGGACCCTGAACACTCTGGGAGGGGGGAAAAAAAAAAAACCAAAAAAAAACCAACCACAAAACCACCCCCAAAAAACAATGCAGAGGACACTGTTGATGGCACCCCAGATTTATTTTCCCTCACTTGAGTCAGGCTCGATACTACTCTGAATCATAAGATAGTTTGAGTTTTCTGAGACATCTCCATTAGACAGTTGTGCAACACAGTGTAAGTGTCTTTCATATTTCAGTTTAAGATGAACTCACACGTGAGGATGTGGAAGAGTAGGCCCATGGGTAGCTACCTGTGATGGGTGGTGACCTGCCATCGTGCTGTAACTTCACTGAGCCCAAGTAAAATCTGCATGAAAGCGTGCTTCCCAGTACTAAAGCAAAGTCATTCCTACAGACCTTTTTTTTTTCTTTTAGAATCTTTGCAGATTCTTTCCTTCCCCCTCAAACTAAACCAACAGATGCATGAATAGAAAGAGCAAAGTAAATCTGCAACAGTAACTTTGACAGACCTGACAGTGAAACAGTCTTGTTCACTGTTTCATGCACTTCAGTATAAACTTCTGCTCTGCATGTAAAATTAAATTTTCACTTTGCGTTATGTTTCTCCTTTTGAAGTCACATTCAGCATGTAACCACTCTTGTATAGTACTTTTCCATGCAGATTTTAATAGTAACCACTCTTGTATATAGCTGCCCTTATTTAATAACTGTGCCTTTATCATGAAAGCCGCAGGGGAAAAAAATTAAATTTTACAGAACCCACTTTTGAATTTATAACTCCAAGGGAGCAATTATGTTTAGCAGAAGCTATTCCTTGCCAGTGAAGATGTAAGATATTTGTACAACCTGCCAAGTTACACTTACAAAAAGAGAGAGTCAGAACCTTCAAATTTCCTGGCTTTGTGTGTTGAAATTTTCCAACTGTGCTACTGCAACAGTGCTGGCTTCCTCACATAAAACACATTTGCTTCAAGATACCCCCCTCCTCCCCAGTATTAGCAAAGTAACATCATCAAAAAAAAAGGTGCTCCACCATGAGTAGAAAATATTACTTTCAGGAAACTTGGTCTTATTCCACCTCTGTCACGGTTTCATGGTATGAATTTGGGCAAGTGTCCTAAACCTCAGAGAAAACACAGAAAATATGGTCATCCTCGTGGGAGTGTTTTGAAAATAATTTTTTAAACAACCATTTAAGTAGTATGCTGAAAAAATAGCTTTTTTATATTAGCATCAAATAACACTTCTATCTTGTATGATTGCTGTTCTAACTCTTAAAAAAAAATCCTCTTTCAAGTCTCCATTTATTCCTTTTCTATTTGCTTTGCCACTGAGTGGATTTTTGTGCTGAAAATTTTTCTGCTTTTATAGACCGTTTTAAGAGGATGGATTAAAAAAAGAAAGCATAAATCACATTAAGCTACACTATTAAATATTTCAGGTAAGTATAATTAGGTATCTATCCACTCGCCTGAACCATCTAAACAATTTGGTTTTCTGATTGAACCTGCTGACCAAAACTCAAGTTTTATAGAATATAAAAAGAATCTGGAGCCGCTAGTGGCAAAACTTCAATTGGTATTAGTTCAAATTAGATTCTGCACCTTGCCCCCACATTTGGGAAGCTGACTTTAGCAAGACTGCTGCTCTCCAGAGCCCAGATCTAGCAACGTAGATGGGGCATGCAAACACCCACGCTTGCAGGCACCTTGTTAGAAAGTACTGTGACTCTAGATATCGTTTGTTGCTTACAGTGAGCTACAACATCAACATCCACAAAAGGAAAGCACCGTAGTTTTACATTTTTTTAAACTTATTTCCTGATACTATTTGAGATTAACTTTATCAGAATAACACCATTCCCTATGTCTAATATCTTGTAGGTTCCTTAATAGCTCGAGAATTCCAGAAAATAGCAGATAAGCAAATAGCATGAATTAGTTCTCGCAACTGCAAAGTTCAGAGAAGCAGATCTTTCAGTTTTTCAAATCTGAAAATAGGCTTATAAATCAATGAGCAGGTTGAATTCCTACTGAAGTCAATAGCAGTGGAAAGGGGGGACATCACTCCCATAGAGAAGGCTCTGCATTCTGCAAAAGCGTGTCCTATAAACTCAATTTTATAGATCTTTATCTGTTATAGCAATGGTTGACTTGCATCAGATAATAGTCATTATTTCCCCATGCCATATTTCTCCAGGGAGAGTAGTTTACTAACTCAGCCACTACATACTCACCCGGGATATTATCTTCACTGAATGGTTATATTCTTAAGGCATATTTTGAATACAGTTAGCTCAGTTTTCTTGACTGTCATACCGTCTCTCAAAGACCCTAAAAAACTTCAGGTTATTTTAGCATGAGTACAGTTCAACTCAGATCAACGGAATCTTAAACAAATGGGTACTTTTTCCCATAAAACCTTGGTTCTTTCCTTCATTTTAATTCCCCAAACAATTAACTCCATTGCTTGAGTACATATAACCTCTTTATACAGCTGCTATAACTTCATGCCTTGTATTATTATGTACAACGTACACTTGCAATGATTCCTACTGAAGCCTCTTGGTCAAATCCTGGAGATGCACCCTTCTCTCCCTTGTTCCTTCTACCCTTTACTGAAATCATAGTATCGTTAGGGTTGGAAGGCACCTTCAAAGGTCATCTAGTCAAACCCCCCTGCAAGGAGCAGGGACATCTCCAACCAGAACAGGTTGCTCAGAGCCCCGTCCAACCTGGCCTTGAATGTTTCCAGGGATGGGGCATCCACCACCTCTCTTGGCAACCTGTGCCAGTGTTCCACCACCCTCACTGTAAAAATTTTTTTCCTGATGTCTAATCTGAATCTACCTGCCTCTATTTTAAAACCATTACCCCTCGTCCTATCACAACAAGCCCTGCTGAAGAGTTTCTCCCCATCTTTCCTGTAGGTTCCTTTAGGTACTGGAAGGTCACTATAGGGTCTCCCTGGAGCCTTCTCTTCTCCAGGCTGAGATACTTGTAATAACAGCACAATATAGTAGTGATTTATATAAACTCTCTTTCCACACCACATCACAAATCACAGCTACAAATGCCTGCTCTGAATCTATAAATAAATGAATTGCAGCCAAAAGTTGATTTCCCAGTCCACGGAGATACCTAAACAAGCCTCAGGTATGCGATGCAGTATTTGATGTCTGTAAGGGACACACAATGCCATGGCAGATCATCTGTATCACTCAGTCTTGGTCACTTTGTACCACTCCTATTCTTCCATAGGTAGCTGATTTCTGAGCTTATGGCATTCAAAACACAAGAGTCGAGACAAATCTAGCTGAAAAGAAGTAGTCCTATAGGAAACATTCTCTTAATCATAAAACATTGACAAAATGACAAGACAATCACAAGCGCTAGTTCAAGGAGAAGAGGCTCTCCTGGATACCCAGTGCCAGGGCAGGTAGCATAGCTGCCTCCTGCCTCCACACCCCTTCCTGGTAAGGCAGTCAGGTGGCATTTCCACCTGCAGCATATGAGGTTGCACTATTTTAAGAGACCCATATTGCCAGCTTCTTTGTTGGGAAGAACGCTGTAGAAGTACAATACCATTTGGAGCACTAACTTTATTTTATTACATTGATTTATGCTTTCCCTTTAATTAAAAGGTACCAGGAAAACATTTGGTTTTGATTTGGATACTCAAACCTACCGAGACCCATTTCAGCCAACTCCGCAGCACAGGTCCAGGCGGCCCTGTCTGTGTCTCCACAATGAATTACTTCCGCGAACGCGCAGGCCGAAAGCCTCCCCGAATCCTTCTCCCTAATCCTCGACATCTGTTCTGCGTCCAGGCTGGGCCGTGGCAGAGACCCGCCAGCGCCTGCTGTCAGCATGGCCGCAGATGAGTAAACACACAGGGCCCGTGTCAGGCCGCCATGTGATTTCAGCTGAGAACTCCGGACGTGGAGCACAGTTCTCATTTAAAGCATTCGTAACGTCGAGGAAACACCTGTTAAGAAACTACCCAAAATAAATTTATCATGAGTCTTTTAAGAAAGAGAAAAACCATGAGTGACAGCAGCAGTACAAGATCCAACAGCAGCAGAATTCAAAGCCCCGTTACAACCCCTGACCAATTAAATACATAAATAGCACTATTTTTCATTTCAGGGTAACAGTTACCATTTCATGTCTCATCTTCCACTTAAAATAGATGCTCTTCACACTGGAAGACTGAAGTTTGACCTATTTTGACCTGGTTTATTTTCTTCTATGTGCAAAAATCTTGCAATGCCATGTTGTGTGTAGTTTTAAAAGAAACACTCCCATATGGTTCCTCTTTAAAATCACGTCAGCAGCATATCATCATGAACAGTTTTAGAATAGTTTGTCTAGTTAGTGGAAAAGGTGGACGGTGATATTCTGCTTAAAGTCTGCAATGTACAGTAAATGCAAATCAGTAATTTTAGAAGTAACATTAAAATAGTAGAAGTATTGAGATTTTCCAAAGCTGTAGCAGTGACATAGGAAGCAAACCCAAAAGTCTCCAAGTATCAGAGACAACTGGCATTTTGAAAGAGTTTGCCAGCAATCTTTTAATTTAAACCACTGTTTTCCCCCTTTAGGGACTCTGAAGGTTTACATCGGCTGATGAGGGGGACCTCCTTCTCCTCGCTGGGTACACATCTGACCAGCGATCACACTGCAGGCCACTTGCTGATGACTGTGGTATTTTTCAAGAACACTTAAGTGACTTTGGAGCACAGGTCACACTGACGTTGAAGTAGAACTAGATCAAATATTTGCAATATTTTGCATTTCCCGCTTTTCAGAGCTCTCCAGGAAAAACTATGCTCCTTACTAAATTGAGCCCTACACCATGCCTGTGTGGTAGGAAATTTTAGTTCTCATACTGTAGATATGGAAACCCAACATTCATAGCAATTAAGGCAGCTTTCCCTACATTGCACAGCAGTTTTGCGCCAAGGGGAGGTGAAGCCAGCTCAGCTCCACCAGCTATTTCCTTGGAAAGCAAGATGCCAGGGCCACAAAGTGCCTGTACGGGGGCACCCATCACCCTGTTGCTGTGCTTACACCAGAGGAGAGCAAGAAAAGCTCTGAGTATAGCACAACAGGCTGCACAAACTATCTTTTCGCCTGAGTCAAACAGACATCCTCATCAGATAACCTCATTTGTTCAGATTTCCAAATTCTGCTCAGCGCAGCTTGATCAAATTCTTTATCAGAGCTTCAGAAAATAAGGTAGGTACCTGTGATGGTTTAGCCCGAATCACCACACAGTTTCTCACTCACCCTCCCCCTCCCAGGCGGGATGGGGGAGAGAATTGGGAAGGAAGGGGAACTCGTGGGTTGAGATAAGACAATTTACTAAAATAACGAAGGAAAACTACAATAATAACAGAATATAAGGATAGCAAAATATACAAGGTAAACAATGTATGTTTTCTCACCACCCGATGTCCCAATGACCGATACAGCCCGTCCCGAGCAGCGATCACGGAAACAAAACCAAGCGGCAAGCAAAGGAGCAAAAAGGGAGCCAGCAAGGTAGAGGGAACGATGCCAGCAAACTGAACAGAAAGACGGATGCCAGGAAGGCAGATACCCGCCCTGGCCAGCCCCCACTTATGTACTGAGCATGACATTTATGGCATGGAATACTCTCTTTGGCCAGTTTGGATCAATTATTCTGTCTGTCTTTCTCCCAGCTTCCTGCATCTGCAAATTAGCAAGACTTGGAAAGCAGGATGGTGTCCTTGGTCTCATTCACAACAACTCATATAGCAACCTATATGTATAGCAACCTGATCTAGTCAGGGATGTCCCTGCTCCTTGCAGGGGGGTTGGACTAGATGACCTTTGAAGGTCCCTTCCAACTCTAACCATTCTATGATTCTATTCTATGATTCTATATCATCAGGGTGTTTATCAACATTCTTCACACATGAAATCCAAAACATACCAGCTACTGAGAGGAAAAAATTAACTCCATCCCTGCCAAAACCAGGACAGTACCCCAGGGTAAGTGGGAAAGGTCCTTGCACAGCAGAGTAACCAGTCAGATAACACAAAGTCAACAGTAGGACTAAAAATGCAGTGTTCTTAATGGAGAGAGATCATCAGGGGAGCTCTGCAGATGTCTGTGCTACAATTTGTGCCAACCAAGATACTCACAAACCATCTAGGAAAGGGGTGAATAGCAAGGCAACAGTTTGAGAGGATACCATCTCCCTCGGAGTGCATATAAAGTAATAAAACCAGAAAGACAAAAGACCTTTTTGTGCAATAAATTTCAATGTCTTTAAGTGAAAAGTGATAGACATGGGGAAAAGTGATAATAGTAATAATCAGCTGAAGATCTAAGGATGCAATCCTGTTACCCAGCAGTCCAAAAAAGCAAATTGAGTGTCAGGGCTTATTAGGAATGGGATAGAAGAAACCTGAACACCTGAACATTTTGCTCCTATAAAAAAAAGCCCATGCTTCATCTACATGCTCCCTTCATTCCAAAAATGACACTAGAAAAGGCTGAGAGGAAAGGCAACAAAAATAATCAGAGTATGGCATGGCTTCATTCTAAGTAATAACTAATGTGATGACTTTCCTTTTGAGGAACATGGAGAAGAGAAAGACTATGTAAGGGCCTGCAAAGACAAGAATGGCAGAAAGCAGGTGAACAGGATAACTACTCCTTTTTTCTTCCCGTTTAAGGACTGGGGACACCAGACCAGAAAGCCAGTGGACAGTTCAAAACTGGTCAGAAGTAATACGCTTTCGCATATATAGCATAGGATTCCTACAGGTTGTTGTCGCCCAGAGTGTTATCACATTACTTGAAAAGCTTAACTTGAACTTAAAATTAGACTGCTTACTGGAACAAAAACCCCATTGACATTTAATAAATACAAAGGTATTGCTTCTGGGTATTGAAATCTCTGAGCTGCTTAGAGCTGGGAGCCAGAACCTACGCCACAGAAATACCGTTAGAGCCTTTTCTATTCTTACACTGTTCCTAATCATCTACCACTGGGCATCATCACAGTCAAGACAGTAGGTTAGATAGCCTTATGGGGACCAAACACATTATTTAGACTGCATCAGCTGGAAACTGCAAAGACAACACTGAGAAAACATTTCTTTTTTTCCCCCTCTATCTTGAAATGAAATCAATTGGGCAAGACTGAGAGGATACGTTAACAGTGAGGGGCCCAGCTCCCTTGACACTGTGCTGACCTCTACCCATCTTCTTACGCTTAGATTTCTCATATTCCCCCTGCTTCCTCTGCCTTCTAGAACCCACTCCTCCACTGCTCTCACATTAAATTTTGTACTTTTGTAATTTTTTGTTCATCCTGGATAAAGGACCCAGATTTGGGACAAAAATAATTAAATCCATTAAAGGAGTTCTTAAAAGCTTTACTTGTCTGTTAAGCAAAACAAAAAGCAAACTAAACTGATGATAAAGCAATATGTATTTCAAAAGAAGTGAAAGGGAGAAAGGTAACTCAATAGAGACGTGTGTTGTGTAGAGCTCCTTAAAGAACATTTTAGCAGAGGAAAATCAACACCAGAGTGCCAGGTCTAGTGTCCAGCTCCTTCAGAAGCAACAAGCTTTCAGGCCACAAAACCACACGTTGTGGCC
>WHYT01017412.1:368445-391721 GCA_009806455.1 Tetrax tetrax | reverse complement strand
CAGGGCCCGTGTCAGGCCGCCATGTGATTTCAGCTGAGAACTCCGGACGTGGAGCACAGTTCTCATTTAAAGCATTCGTAACGTCGAGGAAACACCTGTTAAGAAACTACCCAAAATAAATTTATCATGAGTCTTTTAAGAAAGAGAAAAACCATGAGTGACAGCAGCAGTACAAGATCCAACAGCAGCAGAATTCAAAGCCCCGTTACAACCCCTGACCAATTAAATACATAAATAGCACTATTTTTCATTTCAGGGTAACAGTTACCATTTCATGTCTCATCTTCCACTTAAAATAGATGCTCTTCACACTGGAAGACTGAAGTTTGACCTATTTTGACCTGGTTTATTTTCTTCTATGTGCAAAAATCTTGCAATGCCATGTTGTGTGTAGTTTTAAAAGAAACACTCCCATATGGTTCCTCTTTAAAATCACGTCAGCAGCATATCATCATGAACAGTTTTAGAATAGTTTGTCTAGTTAGTGGAAAAGGTGGACGGTGATATTCTGCTTAAAGTCTGCAATGTACAGTAAATGCAAATCAGTAATTTTAGAAGTAACATTAAAATAGTAGAAGTATTGAGATTTTCCAAAGCTGTAGCAGTGACATAGGAAGCAAACCCAAAAGTCTCCAAGTATCAGAGACAACTGGCATTTTGAAAGAGTTTGCCAGCAATCTTTTAATTTAAACCACTGTTTTCCCCCTTTAGGGACTCTGAAGGTTTACATCGGCTGATGAGGGGGACCTCCTTCTCCTCGCTGGGTACACATCTGACCAGCGATCACACTGCAGGCCACTTGCTGATGACTGTGGTATTTTTCAAGAACACTTAAGTGACTTTGGAGCACAGGTCACACTGACGTTGAAGTAGAACTAGATCAAATATTTGCAATATTTTGCATTTCCCGCTTTTCAGAGCTCTCCAGGAAAAACTATGCTCCTTACTAAATTGAGCCCTACACCATGCCTGTATGGTAGGAAATTTTAGTTCTCATACTGTAGATATGGAAACCCAACATTCATAGCAATTAAGGCAGCTTTCCCTACATTGCACAGCAGTTTTGCACCAAGGGGAGGTGAAGCCAGCTCCACCAGCTATTTCCTTGGAAAGCAAGATGCCATGGCCACAAAGTGCCTGTACGGGGGCACCCATCACCCTGTTGCTGTGCTTACACCAGAGGAGAGCAAGAAAAGCTCTGAGTATAGCACAACAGGCTGCACAAACAAATCTTTTCGCCTGAGTCAAACAGACATCCTCATCAGATAACCTCATTTGTTCAGATTTCCAAATTCTGCTTGGCGCAGCTTGATCAAATTCTTTATCAGAGCTTCAGAAAATAAGGTAGGTACCCCAGGGTAAGTGGGAAAGGTCCTTGCACAGCAGAGTAACCAGTCAGATAACACAAAGTCAACAGTAGGACTAAAAATGCAGTGTTCTTAATGGAGAGAGATCATCAGGGGAGCTCTACAGATGTCTGTGCTACAATTTGTGCCAACCAACACACTCGCAAACCATCTAGGAAAGGGGTGAATAGCAAGGCAACAGTTTGAGAGGATACCATCTCCCTCGGAGTGCATATAAATTAATAAAACCAGAAAGACAAAAGACCTTTTTGTGCAATAAATTTCAATGTCTTTAAGTGAAAAGTGATAGACATGGGGAAAAGTGATAGTAGTAATAATCAGCTGAAGATCTAAGGATGCAATCCTGTTACCCAGCAGTCCAAAAAAGCAAATTGAGTGTTAGGGCTTATTAGGAATGGGATAGAAGAAACCTGAACACCTGAACATTTTGCTCCTATAAAAAAAAGCCCATGCTTCATCTACATGCTCCCTTCATTCCAAAAATGACACTAGAAAATTAGAAAAGGCTGAGAGGAAAGGCAACAAAAATAATCAGAGTATGGCATGGCTTCATTCTAAGTAATAACTAATGTGATGACTTTCCTTTTGAGGAACATGGAGAAGAGAAGACTATGTATGGGCCTGCAAAGACAAGAATGGCAGAAAGCAGGTGAACAGGATAACTACTCCTTTCTTCTTCCCGTTTAAGGACTGGGGACACCAGACCAGAAAGCCAGTGGACAGTTCAAAACTGGTCAGAAGTAATACACTTTCGCATATATAGCATAGGATTCCTGCGGGTTGTTGTCAACCAGAGTGTTATCACATTACTTGAAAAGCTTAACTTGAACTTAAAATTAGACTGCTTACTGGAACAAAAAACCCATTGACATTTAATAAATACAAAGGTATTGCTTCTGGGTATTGAAATCTCTGAGCTGCTTAGAGCTGGGAGCCAGAACCTACGCCACAGAAATACCGTTAGAGCCTTTTCTATTCTTACACTCTTCCTAATCATCTACCACTGGGCATCATCACAGTCAAGACAGTAGGTTAGATAGCCTTTTGGGGACCAAACACACATTATTTAGACTGCATCAGCTGGAAACTGCAAAGACAACACTGAGAAAACATTTCTTTTTTTCCCCCCTCTATCTTGAAATGAAATCAATTGGGCAAGACTGAGAGGATACGTTAACAGTGAGGGGCCCAGCGCCCTTGACACTGTGCTGACCTCTACCCATCTTCTTACGCTTAGATTTCTCAGATTCCCCCTGCTTCCTCTGCCTTCTAGAACCCACTCCTCCACTGCTCTCACATTAAATTTTGTACTTTTGTAATTTTTTGTTCATCCTGGATAAAGGACCCAGATTTGGGACAAAAATAATTAAATCCATTAAAGGAGTTCTTAAAAGCTTTACTTGTCTGTTAAGCAAAACAAAAAGCAAACTAAACCGATGATAAAGCAATATGTATTTCAAAAGAAGTGAAAGGGAGAAAGGTAACTCAATAGACAAGTGTGTTGTGTAGAGCTCCTTAAAGAACATTTTAGCAGAGGAAAATCAACACCAGAGTGCCAGGTCTAGTGTCCAGCTCCTTCAGAAGCAACAAGCTTTCAGGCCACAAAACCACACGTTGTGGCCAGCTTGTGCCTTCCTATTGAACCTGTACTGTCAAGTGAGGCTTTGCAATCCCTCCCAGGGAAGCATTCCTTTTTTTCAAGACACAGAAGTGAGCACAGCTACAGAGATACAGTCTGGGGTAAATACTCAAGAGAGTATTGTTGTATCACCTGCTTCTAACAAACACACTTTCCAATGCATCCGGGGACAGCCGGATATGAAAAGGGATGACTTGGAGCACATTCTGAGCCCCCAAATCAAAACCTGAAGTCCCTTCCTCTCCTCCTTCAGAAACACACACACACAGAGGAAGAGAATGATGCTGAGAATCCAGGCTGCACAGGAAAATGTTCACAAAAGAAATCCTACAACCATACGTAATTGAGTAATCAGTGTTTTGGCTTACTCAGGTTTATGAGAACCAAACCAGCATTTTAAATGCTTATTTTTGCTCTCCTTTAAGTTCAATTAAGCTTGCCTTAGGCTCACAAGCCTATCGAATTTGAGATCTATTTTTAAAATAACTGACCTGGAGAGTTTTCATACCTGTACTGCCCTTAAAGCATGCCCCAAGTTAATTCACTCTCTTTTGCTGTTTTACCACAGGGTTGACAGCAACATGGAAATCATATCAGAGAAAAATACTACTTTTTTTTTTTGTTTGTTTTTAACTAGCTGATAAACATTAGCCACACCAAATAGTTTCAACCTCATTTGTAGATTCAAGCAGTTCTCCTGCGACACTCAAGATCAGGTGAAATATAAGTCTTTATTTATAGGTGGTGCTTTCTTGTTTCTCTCAACTTTGAAATCAGGGCTTTCTGAAAGGGCTGCTGACTCCCACAGTACACCCCTTTGCTGCAGGCAGCAGAAGTATTATCAAAGACCTCATTACAGCCGTCAAAAGCTGGAGTTATTCTGCAACTGAGAGGAAAAATGTGAGTTTGCAACACCAACAAATGCATCCAATAGCTCCTCAAGTGTTCAAGCAGGCCAGGAATTTGCCAGGAAAAAATAATCCTGAATATTTATGTTACATCTTCCCCCTCCTCCTTTCAAAAAACTCTTCAGTCAGCATGGGAGTATTGTTCAAAGCAGAAAAGATTACTAAACTCAGTACAGCAACAAGGCAGCAACATGCTAATGAAGTCATTCTGCTTTTGCACAGGCAAAAAGGATTATAAACCTGTGCAGCATGGCAAAAAAAAACCCCACACCAACAAAAGGTACAAATACAGCTCTGAAGTCAAATATTTCAAAGAGGGAAAAAACTAAAACTTGATTTTTTGGGTGCTATTACATTCTAGATCATTAACAAAACAATCCAAGAGAAAAAAAAAAAGGCAGTGCATCATGTAAAGAAGGATTTAGCTAGAGGAAGATTTTGAGTACCAATTCCCTGTTAATGGTTCAGATTCATTCAGATGGGATACAGTCATAAAGCTCTAGGGATTCACACATCCCTACCTCAATTCAAGGCATTAATAACCAATCAGAATTTAGATAAGACTCTATAAATATTTAAAATTTTTAATCTTTTGAGTGCCAAGAATAACATTTCCCATCATGTCCTTGCCTTTCCCACAGCAACAATGATGAGATGTCTCATCTGGCAGTGCTGGCACAGGCACAACATCAGGTGGCTTTAGTAGTGGCAGTCAATTAACTCAAAGTTACATCTAATTGATCCATTTCCTGCTCTGATAAACAATTGTAAACAAATACTTCTCTTCAAAGGAGGAGCTTTGTTAACAAATTAAAAAAGGAACAGAGCCATCTGAACCACACTAGCCATGGCTGTGTCAGGGGTTTTATATAAACACTATGTTTAGGCTCTGAATGAGTGATGTGACATGAAATATAGTAAGCCAAATTCTTCCCAACGTAACATGACAGCAGTGCTTCCTCACACAACAATCCTTGCTTTTTCTTTTTTTAACCTCTTCTATGTTACTGACAGCAGTGTATGAGTATATTTACATTATGTTGATTTTTTCCTAACCCATATTCAGCCTTTCTACTTCACACTCATTTTTGGCACAGGAAGCTCACTACCCGCCTTCACTTATGCTTTAGACTCGTTCAGTGTCTGATTGCTAGCTCAGCAGAAAAACAGCCCTGGCAGAAAAATAAAAGCCAAATCACTTCTGTTTCTGTTTGCAATTCTCATTACAGATGGAGACTCCCACCATTTTGATAAGCATGCATTTTATGGTCCTTTTCCAAACCTTTCAAAATGTAGCCAGGGAAGAATTTCAGCTCAAACTTTAGGCTTTCATGCTGATTTGAAAGAGGCCACAACACAGTTACTTGCAGTACGTCAGCTCCTCCACAAGCTTTACTGAAAAGCCGTGCTACTAGCTATACTTCACACTGTCCTCTCCTCCATCTGTAAATGTTTCCTTATCCACAGAATGAAAACTGTAATGCAATCAATGATCAAGAAGATATTTACTTGGCTCTAAATGATTTCAGATCCAATGATAAAGCATGCTATATAAAATTCACACATCACTTCAGCAAAGAGATCAAGTGATTTATTTCCATACACTTTCAAGTGCTCTCTCTGTTTTGACAGATTCAGGGTGTTTGCACATCCAACTGCCCTAACACGGTCACAGTTTAAGACAGCTATTATCATGCCAATAAAGTTTCCAAAAATGATCCTAGCCCCATATATTGATTATGCATTTTCAGGAGTTAGGTGCTTTCTGTTAATTATCCAGTCTGGACATCTTGTGTTTTACCTGACACAGTTTTAAAACCAGGAAATCAAGCCTAAATGGAAACTGGCAAACTAAACAATATAACCTGATCCTGCATGCCACTTGGCAATCAAGTTCCAGCGCATGCTCATAGGAAGGTGTTTCCTATAAACCTGAAAAGGCCATATTCAAGCTATTTTACTAAGCAGCAAAAAAAAGCTGCATCTTATTAACTAACCCAAGAGCTTAAGTCTAATAGTCGAGGAAACTGTCTGAAACTGCAAGTTTAGAAATTCAACATTCAGAAGTTGAGAGAAACAAAATAAAATAGCTGCTTACAAAAGAAGAGAGTCTCTGCAAAGTGAATTCAAAGCAGCAGAATAGAAATAAAGGTATCCCTATATATTTACACAAACAGAGCAGCAATTATGAAGCATAATTGATAATCAGAAAACACTAAAAATAAGTAAAAAAAAAGTTTAAATAATTAGCAGACATCAATCAATGCCAGGAAAATAGTCTAGTAACACAACTCAGTGCCTTTCACTTGACTGACAGAAAGGACAGATCTCACTGTCAGGTCAGAAGGAGGTAGGATAGCATCATCACATCATTACTATTACAAGAGAAATGCTCCTTGGAGAACAACCAGGCAAGTGTAACATAGGGGAGCTCATGTACTGAAAGGAACTGGCAAACAAAAGGGAAGTGAACCTGGAGCTCTCCAAGGCTAAAACAGATATGAAACGTCCAGAAGACAGCTGCTTTAACCTCCTTCAGAGACAGCACTTCTCTCAATCCCTGGCAAAGCTCCTGCTGTTGAAAACATCCGTCTGGAGTTCAGTCCTACAGACAGAATCCAGGTTTTCTTAACCTTTCCTTACTTGAGGCAGACTCCAGCACTTCCTTCGATGTCAGCTTGACCCTGGGAGACTTCCCAGTTAGGCCTCCTTAAAGCACAATCATTACAGTGTTGCATGGAAAGGCTCGAACAAGATCTGAACTAGCACATTGGCAGCAGTAGAAGCTCATCAACTAAGTGGTGATGCATTGAGCAAGTTTGAGGTACGTCAAAGTGATAAATCCCAAGAAACCATCACCTAGGGAAGCCAGACTGCCTTGGCTCTTTGCTGCCATATTCACAGTTCAGCAATGCAGAAGCAAGTTCCCCCTCTGACAGGCCTTTCTCCAGAGTGCCCCTCCAGCTGATGACAGATGTTGTAATTATTCCCCCAAGACCACCTGAATTCTTAAAGCTTTCGGAGAACAGCAACTTCAAATACATATAGGAATTAAAAGATAAACATGTTTCCACCTTTCTTTTTAAGTTGTAAATGGAAAAAATACCAAACTGAATAGCCCTATCTTCAGCTAAGAGCATTATCCCCTTCTGACTGAAGATATCAGAAGTACTTGTAGATCTTTTTAATCAAACCCACGAAGAATCCAGATCAAGTGATAAGATAGTCCAGCAATACTACTGTCATCATAAGAACATTTCAAAGAAATAAGAGGAAGATATGAACTACTGTAGATTTCATATCACTAGAAATCTTACTGACCTTGGCAGCCTCAAGCCACCAAAGAGTTCACAAAACACTAAGGACTATCCTCAATTCTTAGAAAGAGGTAACACATCAATGAGGGCTTGAAATGGATTACCCTTCAAACGTATCAGGTCCAAAGAAGGTACACACATAGGAAAATTAGATCTGGAAATTCAGATTGAATAGAAAGAGGTAGACCTCTACAAATAAAAACCCAAGTGAGAATCAGTGCATACATCTGAATGCTGATGTAGGGTACAATTAAGTTTGAGGGTGTGCCTGGACCATGTTCCTAATCCATACAGGGACAAGACTTAAATGTACAGGTGACACTTCCTACATTTAATTTTCATGGAAAAGAAATGCTGGTGCATGGGCTGGAATGGAGCCATAGCTTATTTCAACGTGTTCCTGACCTGGACAGTCAGGGTTCCTGGCAGAGAGCTCCCAAGAGTCAGTGTAGACACGGTCAGCAAAATGAAGGAAGGGTGGAAATTCACACAGCTGCACTCTGTTCAAACTGGAGTACCTCTTGCTGTTCTAATTCATGGATCACCACTTAGGATTTTATATAACAGATAGAGTGAGACTGAAAAATTTACTAACATAGGATTTAAATCTAATTTGAAGGCTGCTAAGGCAGAAAACTGTCATGATAAAGACCGAAATTTAAAAACACTGTCTAGGACACATCCAAGAATTACAGTATGGAAAAATAATTAATCTTAGTAACCCAGAGGGAGAAAAAAAATAAGGAAACAACAAAAGAAATTAACACAGGTGATCAAATAACTGGAAATGTTGCATAAAAGAACTAGTCTAGAAGGATATTTATAAATCACTCCCCTTTCTCAGAGGACAACTAAATACCATGCTTCTGAAAGAAGTGAAAAAGCAGTCAGATGCTGAAACAGATGTATTAAGAAAAGAGCTAAAGCTAATAAACTCCTCATCTACAGCTTAACGGAACAGAAGGGAGTGAATGCAAGGTATTAAAAATGCTAAACCAGAAGTTCAGTACAAAAGCCAGAAAAAGTGCTGGATATAACTGGCCAACAGGGCTGGGGGAGTTCCAGACAAGCCTGGATGCTTCCTGGTACAAAGATCCTGTGGAGAGATATCAGTGAGGCTAAGAGCCCACAGAGCTCGAAAGGCCAACAGAGGAAGAGGGGTCAGAGAGGCAATTAAACTAATGCAAACACAAAAAGCCCCAAGACCACACAGGTTTTCAGTAGAGCTTTATAGTAGAAGATCCGGCATACGAGGTACACAATCTCTAAACCCACTCTGACATATCTAGAAAGCACAGAGGTTCCCAAAACCAAAACTGAGGTCAGTCTAGCAGCACAAAAATAAACATGCTGTTATGAGTCTTGCCCAGGCCAATCTTGTCTCAGTGAAAAAAAACAAAACCAACCAACCTCTAAAAAAAGAAAAAAAAAGAAAAAAAAAGTCATACCCAGAAGAACAATAACCATCCTTCCTCAGTTTATATGGCTTAAGTAATCAGGCTTCCAATGGAACAAACCATTGAGGCTCAAGTATCGGTAGCCAGGAGCTACATAAGCACAGATGCAAACTGGTGGCCAGGCACAAGTAGTAGCACATTTAGTTCCATACTAACAGGTCTAATCCACTTCCAGACTGGTGCCGGTTTCTAACTCTATGCTCAGCTGTTGAACTCACAGCTGCTCTATTCGACTGTACATACATATGTTAAGTGATGACACTGCACAAAACACAGGAACAACACGTGGTTGCTATCTGTCAAAGGCTTCTTGATGCTTAGAGTGACCTTTTCAAAAGAAATCTGTTCTTGAAGATGGCATTTAGAAACAACAAAGAGTTGGGTGACTGTACTAGACACCCATCACCTCCTCCCCTCAAAGTTAGTAAACTCCACAACAGCTCAGCTACAAAAGAAAAGACACAAGTGTTCCTGATTACCTCTTGTGTTATTCACCTTAACGAATTTCTGTTCAAAAAACCCAAACCAAGGACAACCCATCCCTCCCCCAAACCCCCTGCTCCAATGTAACAGAACTTACGACTAATGAAGTAGAACATAAGCTTGCGCTCTGTTCACATAACAACACTCATGTTAAGCACCTTCTGTGACTTGTATTATGAAAAATGTGGATGAATTTAAGTAACACATAACACATTAAGTTGTAAAGTTTCCAGTTTTACTATAATTTTAAGTGCAAGTCTTAAGGAATCTGTAATTAAACAGCTCCAAGATAGACTAGAGTTTGTGAGAACTAATCAAGTACGTACTGCCCCTAACCTCAGTCGGCTATATGAAATTAGCTTTCCCCTTACTATTTTGAAAAGATTTGTAGGATAAAAAAAGCCTACGTTTTTCTGGCTATGCTTTATACTAGTGGTTAAAGTGCAAGGATTGCTAAAAAATTGCTCTTCTGATTTGGTATAAATCAACATAGTTAACAAAAAGCATTCTAGACATTGCTCAAAAAATGGAATAAACCATCTGCTCTAATAGAAAATATACTCCTAACTACAATTACGGCCCTGATTGCTTCCTTTGGAAAGACAATACCTTCCAAAAGGTGTCCTGCTGGCACAACTTTCATTACTACCTCCTGGGAATCTTGCTGACCATGACAGTTTTGAAGCAGAGGCTGAACAATAGGATATAACATATGTATGTATTTCACTGCTTATTCCATCACCAAGTATCTGAATTGATGCAAAAAGGGAATTACCAGGGAAATACAAATTTTCCACATGTGGGATTTGTTAGAGAGATGTGTCTTGTGTCTGCGAAATCCAGAGGACCTCACTCTTGTCATCATACTACTTGGGCACACAATACACACGAGAAAGAACGTACAACTCTAAGCCAACTCTACCGAAGTGATAAAACATTAAAAATGAATATCAAAGATATAATATGAAATTGCTAAACTGGCTTATCTATAACTGAAAATTTATGACAGACTAATGGGAATTTCTAACTGGAAGCTATCTTGCCGGTCACTGAATCAGATCAGCAGCAAAGTGTCATTTCAAGTAGTCATTTAGAAAGCTTTCTTTAAGAGCTACAAAGTGCTCTGCTCTGATTCCTGCGGCTCCGGGTGCACCACTTCAAATGCAGACATTTTCTATTTTTTTCAGTATGAAATTACTGTCAGTTTGTCACCTCATAAAAACATTAATCTCCTCCTTCCAAAGCATTTTTTTTTTCTCTCTTGCTCTGCAAATACCACCATTACTAGAAAGCTGTCCTGCAATTCCCTCCCTCTAAAAAGCAGCTCTTCACAAGTACTCTTCAGCTGAAGTTTATACAGGGCTTGTTTAGATCTCTTCGCATCAACACCATCCTTCAGCATTAGCAACGCGTTTCCTTATTTGGTGCCCCATCTCCAGACATATATATTTTCAGTAGAACTAAGAATAGTAGAAGTATATTTTAAGCAGTATTTCCTCCCTGTGTTGCTCTCCTGCAACATACAAGGCAAATTTTTAGTCTCTTCTGCTTTCCCTAAGCATTTGAGCAGTAACTCTTTGCAGTCTTTGAATTAAGTTTTCTGTCATGAGACTGCTCAGAACCATGAACAATATTATAAAATGAAAAAAAAAAACTGGATACTTTATTCTGGAAAAATCTTCTGCTCCAATTTTTCAAAGTTAGAGTTAACTGGATGACAACAGCATCAGATGTGACAATTTCATTCAAAGGTGAGGGTCTTAATGGACAGTTTATTTTATCATAAAATAAATGAATAAAACTAGCAAAAGCAATCATGTCCTTCAGTGGAGATCTACCATTCCAAAAGCAGCTTTACTCCCTGTATTTCCCCCATCATCTTGACTGAAAACCACCAGAAGGACCACCTCCACAGGAAGGTTAAGGGGAGAGCAAGTGGTAATGTTCAGAAGACAGGCACATCAGGGATGCTATCACTGGGTTGAGATCTCACAGAGGAGGAGTACGAAGGAAACATTCAGGGGCTCAGTAAACATCAACCTGGTAGACTGTCAGAAAACCAAGACCTTCCTCTCTGTGAATACAATGCAGACAGAGCCACTAGTTGTGCCCTTAGTTTAACTGAGAAACAAAATCTCTAACTCCAGTGAAAGGTGATAAATAAAAGGGAGTGTGAAAATCCAGCTCATCCAGCTGCATAAATTTATCCAGTAGAGTCCTTTTAGCTGCTAATTGTAATAGTCTCAATTGACAAAAAAAACGGGAACTTTCCATCCTGTCATATAGGTGTCAACTGTATCACAATGTAAATGCAGATGAAGCTCGAGTAACAGGCCTGGATGCGAATTCATTGCCATGAGAGTCTGAGAACAAAAGCAGCATCTTGGTACTTTGAAACACTTCAAGGGTGTCCGAAACCAGAACAAACTCATCACCAGTCAGCAAGATCATCAGTCTGCCTCGAGTTTCCCATGGCTAATCGCCCTTGGCGGGAGGAAAGAAAGGACAAGAGGATGTTCCAAGTCAAGGAGGGAGCAGGTTTAAAAGTGGAAATCCCTGCTGCAGAGCCCGAAGAACGCATCACAACAAGATCTCTTTGAAGCCAACAACGTACCAAATCGTGGAGGAACCCTCCTCCCCCCACTGGCTTTTCTGGTATGAGGCCATGTAGCAAGAGCAAACCCTCTGATTTCCTACTGGAATGCACTGTGTAATTAGAGGGACTGCTTAAAGGGGGCAGCTCCTCCCACTTGCAGCTCTGTGATGACTTTCTAGAACTACCCAGTTGCTTTCATGGCAGCATAGTATTAGGAAAATATTTGATGTATTTTTAGCTTTCTTTTATTGTAGCTTAGCAGCTGGATTCAAAGAGAGCCAACGTTGTGTGATCAAGCTGACCTGTGTATGGATCAGTAACACATGCTCCACCAACCAGCCATGAGCCCTCAAAGACATGACACAAAGGGCCAAGTCAGGGATTACAGTTTTTAGGGTATAAATCCTCACGGCTCAGGCCATAAAGGTGCTTCCCACTGCCATTCAGATTACTATGGTTAATCAGCAGCTTTTCATGTTTCAGTCAATCCTTGATGGTCCAATTCCCATTTTTTTGAAAAAATACTACTACGACATGTAACCTGAGAGAAGATAGAGGACTTACTGGATTAGTGATTTGATACAGCAACAATTTGTATAGCTTGGCTTGCCATAAATCCTGCTTAAACACTATCCTCTTGCTTAAAGCTGGACAGTCAGTGACCCTCAGCTCGCTTGGCCTGTTATGGAAGTGACCAGAGCAAACCACTTCTGAGTAAACCAAATCCCTGCCTGCTGAAGAGATAGGACTTCGCTTGGCAAGGTTGAGAAGGGCAGTGAAGAACATCGCTGTGCTTTAGGTGGAAATTTAATCTGTGCAGGGGATATTACCAACTGTGGAAACATTTGACTTAAAGAGTTATGTGTTTCCATATATTAACATACTTCCCACACTTGCTCACATCTGCCCAAATAAGCTATGAAATAAATATTTTCCAGACTGTAAATATAGCACATATTTCTAATGCTCAGTGATACATCACTTAATCAATCCAGAATGCTGTAAGACAGCTTTTGCAACTAAACCTTTCATGGTACAGCTCAGCAGGCAAGTAAACAAGTTAAAAAAATTTTGCAGACAGTTTACTTACCTTTAAGTTTACACTTCTTTTGCACATAGAATTTGCTTTATTTTTTAAAAAAACAACTAGTATCAACAGCTTAACAGAGCAACAAGTAGTGCACTGCTCTTCTGAAGGAATATCTGTAAAAGGAGCAGTGACTTCCTTAGCTCATCTACTGTCTCGAGATCAGTTGAACATCTGATACACAGAATTAGCAAGATTAAATATTAGTAGAAAAGGTGACTCGCAAAGCAATTGGCCTCTATTTCATTATGTAGTATTTTAAAGATGTAGATTTATCCCATTAAATAATGCCCGTCACCACAGAAATCCAATTATTGCTATGTGCACTCCTTTAGTTTTGATAAATGATTTAGTATCTCGAACATTTTGTTTAGTGAATTTTTAACATGGATATCCTTTCTCCAAAGTGTTTAGTTAAATTTTAATAAAACCCATCAATTAGTTTTTTTTATTTGAATTTTATCCTTTAAATCTGAAAAATACTAAGGGTACCACACACATGTTCCCTGAGTTTTAGAAATTAATTTGGTATCTCCAGAATATTAAAGATTCAGTGAACAAAACAGAGATCCCTTCTCCAAAAGGTTTAGTCAGGCAACATAATAAAACAAGTGTTAATAAATACTGATTAAAAGGTTAGTATGATTAAAAAACCCTGTCCATTCCTACTCTCAGAGCTGTCCTGTGTTGCTAAGACTTCACAAGCCAACACGCCTAGCAAGGTAGCCAATTAAATTTGGACTGGAAGGCGGGGGGCGCGGAATACAGAAAACCTACAAACCTTTTTACATGGCAGAAAACCTGAATGGTACGCTGTTAAGACATGGTACAGAAAAAAACCCATATGAAGCAATGTCAACCAAATGATATGTACATTAAGACAACCATAATAAGGAACAATTAATTCTGAGTAGTTTTCCGGCATTGTCAGCTTTATACAACATTAAATTTAAAGTGAAAAAGTATTTGCTAGAAAATAAACTACTCTAAGAAAGTTGAAGCAATATCTCTCACACTTTGCAAAGCTGTGATTGAATGAGAACTACTTGCCCTGTGTTTAAAAAAAATTCTAGTCATACTTTTCTGCAGACAGCTACCACAAAAATTGCTGAAGTCTGTGCAGGATATTGTCTAAAGTAAGTACTAGAGTATTTGTGCAGCTTGTAGAGAAGGAAAAGGAAAGATTGAACTGCTGCTTGGAAACTGGTCAAAGACTGCAAAAGGACTGATGGATGGAGAATTCCTCTGCTTGCTTAGGCTAGTATAACTGGCAGTCAGGAGAAATCCAGGATTTCTGTAAACTTGACTATAATATGTGCTACCATAATTGCCATACTATAGGTACAGCTTCGCTAGCTTTGTTTACAAAGGAAGCCACAGAACAAACAGCCAGCTCCTTTGCTAGATTATGAAATACATTCTTGAAAGTCTTCTTTTTACAGACAAATATTCATCATCACAACAATTTACTGACTGACCATGCCTTCTTAGCCAGGATTAGTAAATACATCATTTTACTAAGTTAATACCAATTCACTAGCAATTTCATTGCAGCAGGATTAAATTCTAATGAACCAGTTAAAAAAAAAAAAAAACAAAAACAACAAACCAACAAAAATTTTGTTTCTTCAGCAAGTAAGCAGTGACAACTGTAGAGCTATGGCCCTTCCATGCTAATTAGAAATCTAAGGAGCAGCAAGAACTGTATGTTCTGATAGTATTGCTTTTAACATCTAACAAAGCAACGCTACATTTGGGCCACCCATCCCGGTAGATGGCTCCCAGTGGTGGCCCAGTGAAGTCCAGTGAACCAGATACAGCAAAGTGGCCATTGGGACTGTACAAGAGTCACGACAGGAGAGATACTGAAGTCTGAAGGGAACTGAAATGTTACTCTAAGCAGGCATGAACTACATGTGTTTTCACAGCTTACATTGCAGTATTGCTAGATGCGCTATTATCAAAGGCTGGTTTATTTTATTTATTTATACCATCTTTCATCACTCCACAAGAAAGGGATCTTTTATCAGCATTTTAACCTCAAACACCTCCATATTTTTGCAAGGTAAGATAGTAAGACAACTGGTCAGTTTTCCTCATGCTAGATGAGGTGTAGTATTTATATTCAAGGCCAGGCTGGATGAGGCTCTGAGCAACCTGATCTGGTTGGAGATGTTCCTGCTCCTTGCAGGGGGGTTGGACTAGATGACCTTTGAAGGTCTCTTCCAACCCAAACCATTCTATGATTCTATTTATTTGCCAAATGTTCTTTAAAGCTCTCTTCTAGGTCAAATAATCTTAATCATCTGAGCAACTTCCAATTCATTCATTCAGATATTATTTTATGCTTCAATATTCAAATTAAATCTACCTGGAACCTGCCTGCTTCTTCTACACACACAGCACTGTCTGCTAGCCTGACAGTTCCTCCTGAGCAGCCCTTGCCAAATTGCTGCTCACTCTTCTCTCTTATTCCTCAGTTTCTCTGCCACAGGGCTCATAAGGCCTGTGAAGTCTCACCCCCCTCCAGGCCAGCCCTCACTAAATTTTTCTTCCTCTGCGCCAGTCTCAAGAACAGGTGATTTCTATTCTAGGATCTCCTTCATCAGCCTCGCCTCTGGATAAACTAGACAGATGCTTCCCTCATCTCTTTTTCTACATCCTCCATCATCTTTGCCTTAAAGCACCGCTGTGTTTAGGTCACTTCACTAACCTTGTCTCAGTCCTGCTTCCTACATACACACCTGCCTGAACAGTTTCTAATCCACACTAGCACTTTACCCTGGATTACACAGCTATTTATTTTCCTCAATAGAATCTTAGGAGAGGCATTTTGGAAAGCTTTTAGGAAACCCAAGTAATCTGTCTCATCCAGGTAGCCTTTATCTTCCATCAACTTCTTCAATAATGCTGCTAATTTAGGAGAACTACAATTTCCTCACCAAAGCCATGTAATTTTGACTTGAGTTACATTAAACTAATTTTCCCCTTATGCTCTTCACATATGAAATCTGTGGGCCAAACTCCATATTCACTTACATAAAACTTTATCAGGAAAAATTTAAAATATAATTGATGGAGTTATTTAAAAGATAATTGATGGAGTTATCCATGGCTATTGCTGTCCTAATAGGAAAACTCATTCCCCAATTTAATTTCCAAGAGCTGAAGTAAAATTAAGTTAT
The DNA here is from genome assembly GCA_009806455.1 of Tetrax tetrax. Classification (NCBI taxonomy): domain Eukaryota; kingdom Metazoa; phylum Chordata; class Aves; order Otidiformes; family Otididae; genus Tetrax; species Tetrax tetrax. Next base: position 375,682 of record WHYT01017412.1, on the reverse strand, counting down.
ATCTAATTCTTAGGCATCTCTCCCTTGAAGACAGATTTCATTTGCATATCTTAAAGGTTTTCAGGACTACTTGTTAAAAAAGAACAGGAAGGGATTTTAAAAGTGCTTACTATGTTCCATTTGTACAATAACTGTTTTATCAAGGAATTTACCAGGTACAAATTTATGGTTCTATCTTGTCATTATCTCCACTATAGTATTAGAGTGACTCACTGCACTTGAATTTTCAATAGATCTCCTAACTGTCTCCTAAAACATTAAGATTTGCTTAGGTCACACACTGATTTCCATTTAAAATACCCTTGGAATAATATTTTCCCCTTCATCTTCTATAATGAAAATAGATGTAAAATAATTCATAACTTCCCTGCCACCTCATCATCTCCTTGAGCTATCACAAGTATTGGTGCTTCAGAGCGACTAGCCCTACAGTCACAGATAAAAGGAGGACAATGATCAGCTGATATTTCTGCCTATAGAGCACATAGGAGGGAAGATAAATCTTTCTAATACCAACCTCCTTAACTCATCACAAGTGCTACTTCATTCAAACATCAGAGTGGGTACATCCCAATCTCCCTCACCACTTCAAGTCCCACACTGAAGGGGGGGGGGAAGGAAAAAAAAAAAAAAAGGAGAGGTGAAAAGGACACAGAAATCAAGGAAGTAAATAGATCATGACAGAAAAGGGTGAAAAATAAGGCTTATCTTCAAAGATTTCAACATCAGCTGAAGCTGCTGCCCATTGTAGACTTACTACTTCCAGTCAAACATCTCCAATTTCATCTTCAATTTCTTTGCAGCTGCTTCTTGTAAAACACTATCAAAGCTAATTTCACTCTCTTGCCTCAGAACTCCCCCTTCCTGACAGATCTATGTACTCATCTCAGTAATGTACAGATGCCTCTCACGCTATGCAATATTGCGTGTTTGCTTTCATTCTCCCTTTCTCTCTGATACTGAATATACACACCACACTGTAGGGATAGAGATTTTTCCATAAAAAGCCTAATGGAAGGACCATGAAGGCTCTCAGGAGTTCCAGCAGTACAAGTAATTGCACAGTTCAGAGAGAAAAGAAAGGGTGAAAAGGCCAGGATGCTCTCAAGATTTCTCACGTGTACTGTATCAGCTCAAACTCTCCACTGAGAGAACATTTAGCCTCAGCACGAGTTTGATACATCGTCAAAGGACAGCTTAAACGTGGTTCAGAGTTCAGAAAATATTTTTGTCTGGTGACCATGTGATGGAAAACACAACCAGCTCCCAATACCACTTCTGTGGCTGTGCTGCCAGCCCATCTCCTTGCAAGCATCCCCTTCAGAGGAAACTGAGCTTTCAGGAAGGATACGGTTGAGTTTACTGGACAAAATTTATCCTTGGGCCTGCTCCTCTCTCCTGCTCTGGCAATCTGAAAACACTGAGTCTGAGTGACATGTATGGACAGATTAGAAGGAACAGAGAAGAGCACATTTAAATGGAAAGAGCTTAAGATTACTTATTTGCAATTAATCTACAACATTCATTTTCCTTTCACACTCAGCTTATCACCCTTCAACTGAAATTTTCCTTCTGTTATGCTAAACCTCCGTTGGATGTCCATGCTGTTAGTTAAGGAGCGTGCAAAGGGAGAAATGTCTACTTAAAGGAGCATCAAATAGGAAAAATGTGAACTAGAATATATTTTTTTTCAGAATACCGATGTACTATACATCACAAAAATATTCCCAAAAGACAGAACAGTGGATAAACTGAAATGAAATTCAGCACAAGGAGGCAATTCCATCAGATCTTTCTGGTGACCTTATAAACACAACAAAAAGTGCTATTCATATATTGCCTAGCCAAGTCAATATTTATTTTTTTGCTTTATGCGTGCTTTGCAGGAATGACCTTAATCATAAAAGCAAGGCACTAAAAAGCATGGTTTGGTCCAAAACTTGTTTTGGCAAGCACTACGCAGATTTCCTCAAGTAGCTCTGCCAACGTATCCCAAGCCAAACGTGCAATAGTCTGACCTAAAAGGACAAGAGCCCTGTCATAAATGAGACTACAAACATTTCCCCCAGGAGCACGCTGTGTGCACGGCCTCTTTCAATGTTTGCAAGTGGGAGGGGAAGGGATTTTCCATGTCTGTATGTGTTTTCCATACATATTTGCCAACAGTTGCTAGATTATCCCCAGAGCCTACTTTGAACACCAGGATAACTGCTCTACTGTAGACTCTATTTTCTTTATGAACATGGAGACTTCAAACAGAAGGCCGGATCTTGATTTCTGAGTTATTCTGGGCACACCAACAAAGTAAGTGAACCCTGGTTTTACTTCAGCGTTGTTGAGAACAGATCTAACCCCTCCAGTCTGCAGCAATCTCCTGGGATTTGGGAGTTGAAATGGGAAGTGAGTACCAGAACAGGAGAGCAGGAAAAACCAAGTTGGATTTGTTTCATTACATAAAAGCATTAGATATTGTACACGTATCAATTGTTTGTTTCTAATAATGCCACATTTTATTCCTGTGCGAGTACAGTGAATATATGTAATGCTGAGACACAGATATAAATTAGGAGCAGACAGTAAAACCTCTCTCGTTATCCCCAATTAAAACATGCTCTTAACCCCAAAGACTAGAAATAGCACGATGCTTGACTGTCTGCCTCATGAATGAGAGATTCCCTCGATGTAAGCTGCCAAACTGCCAACCCAATCCTTTTTATATCTCCCTTTGTCATCTTAAGGATAAGTCTAAAAGCTTTCAGCACATTTCCTCTCAGTTAAACTGAAATTAGTCCCCTCTGCTGGACTCCTACTAGGATGCCTTCGTCTATCCCAGAGCCCTTGCTGAGAAAAGCTCTTTTCAGTCCAGCAAATCACCTCCCTACCTGCTACTCTGACAAGGCCAACGCCATTATTTATTACATAATAAGCTCTCGCTGGTGAGGGTCAATTATTCCATTGACTGGGCATTACAATAATTCCTGGTAATTAAAAGAGGTACTTATGTGAATCTGGACACGCACTGAAAGAAACATTAGTCCTTTTGTCATCTTGGCAAGCCCTTGTTCCTAGCCCGGCCCAAGCAATTAGCATCTTTTGGCAATCCCTGTCAGCTGGGGTTTGGAAAGGCTGAACAGAGGGTCACTCAGATGCTAATTTAGATACAATTGTGACAGCAGAGTTTAGAAGGAGCTGCTCCAAAGGCGCCATCGGGGTTTAATAAAGCAAACAGCTTGGGTCCCAGTGACCCTGCAGGGGTAATTAAAAAGACTGTTCTGTGTTGCTGTGCCAAATGGGAGAGTGGCATCGTGAAGCCCTTCAACAAAACCCATTTTAAGACGACATATAATCACCCATTTAATCTGCTCATTAAACAAGTCTCTCATGCGGACTTAACAAGAATTAGCACTTTCTAAAAGGCAAAAATTGACAGAAAGCAGACGGTTCAAGTGATTCTAAGGGTTGTGATTCCTAAAAGTTTTCCTATTATTATTATTAGCTCATTTAATGCTAATGTATAATATTTTGGGATATCAGTGTTTAAGACTATCCTTTTAATGCTGTTTTTACAGGAGAAATGCAAACATTCACTTCTCAAAGGTCACACAGGGTACTGACATCAGCTTCAACAACAGCAAGAACCCCAATTCTAAAAACTTTGTGTAAGTAACCCTACACTCCACCCACGCCATAGTCTGCAGGAGTACCACTGGCACTTTGCTTCCCAGGATGCATCCCAGTCAGAGAGCTCTTGCACACAACTGCAGGCTCAACCTCTAACACAAGCAATACTATTACCTCATTGCATTCACCTCTTGTGTTCCCTAAGGCTGTTAAGAGTCAAAGAAGACAAACACATGTCACTGTTTCAGGAAAAAAAAATAATAAAATAATAAGTTCCTCCTCTTTCAGTCAGGAAACCAAAACTAAAGTTACAGAGGTTGTAGAGCACAGGGTAAAGAGTAAGGAAAACCATGTACTTTGGCTTGACAATGACCTAATGTAAATCATGGGCAAGCTATTCACCTTGGTGTAGGATGCAAGATTTTCATTTTTTGAAAGTTATCCTGCTTTGGGTTGGAGTAACCCTGCAACAGCAAATGAGGAGGTAAACAATAGAGAAAAAGACAGAAGGTAACGCCAGTTTATTTTTTTCAGTTTTAATTTAGTATTGAAAAAATTGATCCCTGTACAAGGTCTGGGTGAGGATACAGCTGGTAAGTTATTACAGAGGCTTAGCAATTATATTGTTCTCTGAATATTTCACATCTCGCTGTACTGCATTCAAACACAGCCTCCCAAACACCAGGCCTCTTCAGCCTCCTACTGATGAGCAAACAAAACATCACAGAGGCCAACTTGGCCCCAGAGGTGAAAAGTGGAAAAAAAAAAAAAAATTAGGCATTGTAGCACGCTCAGCCCAGCTACTGAACTTTTTCGCAGACTCATCAAGCTGAACTCTGAACTCTAGATCCAAGCTCAACATCAACAAACTCATGTTCTACTGAAAGTTGTTAACTAAAGACTCCAGAGATGGTGTCAGCATACTTTATATCTCTAGATGCAACTGATGCATGCACATCTTGCACAAGGCAAAGCGCTGAGCTGGAATAACAACCTCAATTCCACACAAGCTAAAACCAGTAGGATCTACTTGGCATATCCACCTTATTTGGAAATGAAAAGCCACATTCAGTTTGAAGCCCTATGTGCAGGTCATTTGGTACACCAGTGTTTCCTGGTCTGTGTTCTGGTGAACCACAAGACAAGTGCATCATTCCTTTTACCTCTTGTTTAGCACATCACAAAAAAGATTCTTGTTGTAGAGAAAGACACTAATTTATGACTTCCTCTGCGGTGACTACAGAACAGAGACTGACAAACAAGGTCAGAACTCAGCCACCACTGTTCATTCTCAGAGAGTTGACTCAGCTGAGCTGCACAATCACAAACACTAATTGCTCCCAATTCTAAAAATCATCAACACGCTGCAGTCACACGTCTGGCTCTTAGAACGGAAAAGAACTTTTGCACCACAAAACAAAGTTTACATGGGTAGGGGAAGAAATACTCTTTCACATCATGAAACAAAAGCTCAAGTGGGGCAGTTGGAAATAAATCAAGAACTACTGGTTTTCAAAACAAAATGAACATTATTTTAATACTCAAGTTCTTTTTTCTTAATCAATATGGGGAGAAAAAGGGATCTTGAGGAAGACGATGATGTGAGAAGGATGAGACAACATAAGGACCAGCAGGAGAAGAGGGAGAAAGAAATAAATCATAAAAACATTTATAACCCTAGACTGCCTCACAGGGGAGCAGAGGAAAAAAAAATTAGACCATTTGTCTACAGCATGTTTGCTTATTATCTCTTGGGAGAGCTTCAGATATAATAGCTGACACCATTATATGTATGTGCAGTTAACCTTAACATATACTATTTCTTTGTACCTTGGCAGTCTCATGCATGCACATAAGTATCTTCTTGTACTGATAAACCATGTCCAGTTTTCCTTAGTACTATATAGAGAGTAACTGCTATATAAAATGATTACAACTCTTTGCATTAAAGTACACTTTGGTACTGACACTTGGAAATAGCTCTGTCTAGCTCCAATAACTGGACTACACACTCCCTCTGTATCCCCTACAATCAAGTATATTTCCTAACACACTTGAGAAAGTAATTCAATAGCCAAGCTAACTACAACTACACTTTCAGGTCTATTTAAAACTGCAAAAACAATGTGTTCTTTCTCTTGGGAGAGTTACACTACCATTTGGTCAGACAGCAATGTGTTCTGGACTCACTTCTAAAGTAGCTGCATGCACCATGAAGATTTATGGTTAGAGAGCGATTGAGACAGGGTGCAACTCCCTGGAAAACACTGAAATCCATCCACAGACGAACCATCATGCACAAAGTCACAGACGCAGTTTTCCGACCAGTTCTGCTGTGCAGGGAGATAGGGAAATTCATGTGACTGCTACATTATTTTCTTAAATTCATGTCACAAATGTGTTGCTTTGCTGCAATATGTAATACCACTGGAAAGGTTTACCTCTGCTTGTCCACCAGCATGTGTGACAGTCATTCCTGACATTCCTTACGCAGCTTTTCATTTTCTTGGGGAATATTTAGAAGGCTTTTGTGTTAGTCATTAAAAAAAAAAAAAATCTATTTTAAAGCAGCCCCTGCAACTGTGGAGGAATCATCTATGTAAGAGTTTCTGAAAGAATAAATGCAGCTGTGTAACAGAGTAAGAAGTCACAGAAAAAAGCACTAGTAGATGCCAGTCCAAATTTCTAATAAAGCTTAAGGCTGAGGCTGTCCTTTCATTCATTGGAGTTTTATTATTTTATCTCAACTGTATAGTTGTTTCTTTTTTTCCCCTAAAAGTTTTTTAGTAATGATGATAAAAGTTTTAAGTAATGATGAAAAGTCAACATACCACTAGCAGTTATTTGTACTAATCAACATACAAACTACTAATATGAGCAAAAGCTAACTTATTAAAAGCATACTTCGGAAAAGTAGTGTTAGTTACACTTAGAGCTCTCAAATGAAATTGAGAGATTGAAGACAATTTAGGAAGAAAAGCCTATAGGTCAATTTATCCTCAACAATGAATATTCATTTATTTCTGGTCACTGGGTGAATCTGCTTCTCTAATTCCTTTATTTAACTGTTAGAGGTTATAAAGATATTAAACCAAGATCTTCACATTATCAGGCACATAGTTAAAACACAAAACAAATGCAACAGGGATAGGAGTAGTTAAAAAACGTATACTCCCAGTGTTTATTACTCTCGGGTTAAACAATAGTGTCAACTGGAATTTGAAATGTTTTCTTTATTTAGACCTTGTAGGCTGAACAATAAGCCCTGACAGCTCTGTCTCAGCCCTCCGGAGGTCTGTACCAAACGAAGCCTAAACTCACCATTCAGCAACTGCAGCAGCCACGGGATGTCTGGAATTTGTTGTGTGCACTCATCCTTAAAATGGAACAGCTGTTGTGAAAGGCTGTTACAAGACACCTAATGGGGCAAAAGGCTCCAGTGACACCCTTATCTACAACTCGATACGAACAGCATTTGCTGCTACCCTGCTCCCATCTCTAGGTGTAAAGTTACACGATATAAGAATCCAGAATACTCCGCTCAGTAAAGGGGAAATCTGCATGGCCTCTGTTCCTTTCCATGCCAATCACCGTGCATAGCATTAAATCATCTATA
>WHYT01017412.1:295373-341702 GCA_009806455.1 Tetrax tetrax | reverse complement strand
CCACCCCCTCACAAAAAAAAAAAAAAAAAAAAAAAAAAAGCAAACCCAAACCCAACTGCCTAAAACTCTATTACCTGGTTAACAAAAATGGATGACTTGGCCTGCAGATGTTCCTTCAGCCCTACCATACTGAAATCCCCACTAAAACAAAGCCCTGGAGACAAGTCCTGTGAGTTCACAACTCCGCAACTGGCGGTTTTTTTAGTTTCGTTGGTGTCATCTGACTGAAATCTGTCCCGTGGAACCCCACAGCAAGTCTCACCCTTTTCTGTAATCCAGTAACCCACTGTACAATCACGATACTCCTCTTTGGATATGTACTGCATTTTCCTCTCTCTCTCTCTCATTCTTATTATTAATCCCCCCTCTTACTTTCTCCCGCACAGCTATACTGGGCTTATATTTCCAGCTACACAGTTACATGGTAAACCACAATTTTGTGTCTGGTCAGTGAACTTCACGGCTGTTCTAATATATACACTGTTTTTTGTGGTTGCCACTAGACTCATTGTTTTACATCTGTTTGCATTAAAGTGTGTTTTCCACTGAATGATTCAGACACTTAAAAGATCCCCAAACCCTCTGAATAGGGTTGCACAAATTCTGAAGTGTTTGCTCTTCCCTTCCTCTAACTTTGGTATCATCAGCTAACATTTACTATGATCTTACATCTGAAATTCTCATTCAAATTATTTATATATGTATTATTAACAAGATCAGTCCCCTGGAGTACGTCACTAGTAACCTACTTCCAGCTAGAGAAATTATCATTTGCAGACACTGTATGTAACCAGTTTTGAGACATTTTTCAAGCCAGCAGGCTATTTTTACTCCTCAGACCGTGACTCTGTGGTTTAACCAATAAGCTCCTTTATGAAACCTCATCATTTGTAAAAGTGTCATTAATTCACACAGTTTCAATTTTCACAGTATTTTCTTCATAACATGGAAAAATAGAACATTATCATGAAGCATCTGGAAAGCCAGAAGTCCGAGCGCAGGATATATGCTTATTTCTCAAAATTCCTGATTTTCTGTTTATAACATCTTTTCTTCTGACAAACAATAGCAAAAATACAAATAAGCTATTCAAGGGAATTTCAAACACACAAACATTACAGTGTTAAATTTAGTTCTCCAGTCCTTTTTGCTCCATTTGTCCTGAGTTAAGAGTCTTATTCATTTTTCCTTTAAAGTCATCAGCATTTCTGTATCTCATAGTTGGCAAGTAGGAAGGGAAATTATTTTAAAAATCAAATTAAGCAAACCTGATTGAATAATTCAGATTTGTCATGGGACTCAATTATTTCTATTACAAACCCTTATTTTTCATAGAAATAAGAAGTTATTTTCTTTGGCATCCAAATAATTATTTATTTTACTTCTGGAAATGTTGAAGTAGTTGTTTCCTGAGGTTCCACCTGTTAACTCTTTCTTATTTTTCCTGAGGTTTTACCTGTTAACTCCAGCAAGAAACAACAACAGGCACTCCAAGAACAAGTATACCATAAACCAGATAAGCAATATTTCCCTCTTTGCTATGAGAAGTATGATATAAATAGATCTGGAAACTAAAAACATGACAGTATTTAAAATAAACCTGTAAAAGTTTGGATGGGTTCTCTTAAAATAGATATATTTCTCTCACTTAGTGTAAGTGCATTTATGGGTACAATTAGCCCTGCTGCAGAAAGCCCACACAACCGTATGCAACGCCAGTGTATCAACTAGCTGGACATCACCACTGTCCCCACATCTCTCTGGAGCAAAAGATCAAGGTTAACAGTGACAATGTCAATAAACTGAGCTGAGGCAGCATCATGTCTAACCAGACAAATCCCAGGGCCACAGCAGCACAGAGCCACCCCCAGATGATAGGTGCACTCGTCCCTCACTGCATCACTGAGGAACTGCTCAACCCAGGACAAAGGATCAAAATTCCTCAATCCCAGGCAACCTGCAGGATTAAATCAATCAGGCCGATCAAGCAGTGGGATTATGCTGCCTTCTTCAGCTCTGACTAAACACAGTAGCCCAGGAAAAGAAAGAAAAGCTATATGGTCCAAGTCCAAGGCCTTACACTGACGGGGGACATGCAATTAGAGAGCATATCAATTGAAGGACCTTGCAAATAACTGAAGGCTTGTTATAAACTACAATTAACACTATACAATATGCAAACTCTTTGAAAGAGGATTCCCTGTATCAAAATTCACTGTAAACCAACTGTATTAGACTTGATAGTTTCCCAGGTTAAAAAAAACCTATCTTTTGTTTAAAGCCAGTCCTGAGGGAGGGTTCAGGAAACCTTCTGTGCAGAAGCCTGCTTGTGATAGCAGACACTTGGCTATCACCTGCTTTCCTCACCTCATCTCTGATCTTGCTCTATTCCTGTCCTCTTCCAGGGCAAGATGTCAGCTAGGTGATACGGAGTCTCTAGGAAGTTACTTAAAGCACAGGGCAACGAGCTGAAAGGGTTACCCGACTCCACACTCAATAGGTCTGTGTCCTTTCACAATAAGCCAGTTAAATCCTTTCATTCTCAATCCTTTGCATTTATACAGAGGATTCTTTTTTTTTTTTTTTAAGCAAGAATCTTTAGATTAATTATATCTTGCCTGCAGAAGTATTAGGCAGAAAGAAGGCCCCAGGAGTTTTAATTTTTGAAGCAGAAACATTATCATTTGAAAGTGTTCCCAGGTTTTACAAAAAGCGATAAAACTAAGCATAAGAAGCTTTTTCCAAAAAAGATCTTCAAAATTAATACGAACTGTCTTATAGTTAAATATACCTCAAAAAATGACAGTAGCAGCTAGAGCAAAGCCTCTTGAAGAAACAACACCATTAAATCACTACATCTAAAAACTGCCGCTGAAAACCTTGCATGAAAAAAAAAAATCAAAAGGCAAGATGAGACTTAAGATTAAGAGAAAACCCAGTAATTAACAAAAAGACATGTTGCTCTTTACAGTGGCACAGATGACATTTTCCTCAAACTGATCCTGTTGCTTACTGCAGTAAGATCCTACTTATGCCACTGCAGAAGTGCTCCAGAGACTGTTCTGGGTACCAGTATCACACACTCCTCTTCTGTGCACTGTACTGCTGTCATAACTATTCAGAAAGAAGTGCTTCCCCAGCTTGGGGCACTACTACCAGATTCAGTAACTAATTTCTGTTACTTCTCTCTCACTCTGCAATATAGGAGTGAAAACCTCTACCCCAGGAGCAACTCAACCAGGTGAAACATATGGGAGGGAATAGGTAGAATTACTCTGTCAAACTCTGAAAACACAGTATCACTCAAAGACACCCTGTGAATTTCAAGGGCAGCCCCTGTTTAGAGGTAATAGCTGTGTCTAAGCTGTACAGAAAGAACATGCTCAGCAATTCATGTAGGTTTGTTAAATTTGATGACCTGAGTGTTGTACTTCTGCACCACAGGCTATCAGCCTTGCTTTAAGATTTTCCCCTGGACCACACTGGAACTCATAGATTTCGTGCACCTCTCAGGACTCTGGGCTGCAACACATTCAGCCCGATCCAGATTTCATGCTATAGTGTGAGTTCATGCTCAGTGACTGTCCCTCTTTGGAGGACTGCGGAGCTTGGCCTAACTTCCCACCAACACATTTATCTGTAAACAATACGAAGATTGACAAGACCATGACACAAGAGTCCAAGAACCCCTCAAGGGGCATACACACAATGCAATTGTGCTTCTAAATCCATCGAAAGTACCAGTAAAAGGATATGGGATGTGCAAAAATTGTGTATTTATTTCCTTTGCAAACCCCAGTCTAAAAAGACGATGAAAACAGTGACAACAAGGTACGCTGAGGCCAGCAGCATACCCTAGCAGGGGGTGAAAGAGGACTAGCTTCCAGGGGTGCAGGATGTGTTCTTCTGGCAGACTCCTCCCCACACACCAAACTGTCCTAGTATAACAAAGTGAACCTTAAACCACTCTATCACGATAGCTTCAAATCATAAGAACAGAATTTTGTACCAAACAAGTAAAAGAATGTGTTTTTAGCCTCTGTATTAAGAATAAAGATTTATTAGAGTCTTTTTAGCCTCTGTGTTAAGAATAAGGATTAGGCTATCATGCCTTGTTCTGCCAGACTCTTCCTAAACTTTGGAAGAAATTGGCTAAATTCAAACAAGTTCAGCAGAAGATCCTGTCTCAGTGGTAGCTTAAATTCACTCAAATTTCACTGAATTAAGGCAGCAGATAGAGATGTCCCAAGCGCCCCTCGAAGAGCCCTGAAAAGTCACAGGATAGATTCATGTGTTGGATAAATAACCCACACCTGGGTGACCCAGGTACAAATCATGGGTTTGACAACAGTGGAAATGATACTGCAGCAGATGGCTGGCCCTCATTTGTTCTCTACAACAGCTCCTGTTCAAAGTAATAGCTCCAGTAACCCTTGTACGAGAACAGTCTACTGCCTTTCCACCTTTGGCCAACAGTTGGCCTGTGCTGGGCATTTTCTCCTCCTGCTCTGACTTCAGGCCTTTACAAAACCAGTGCTGTTGCAAGCTTCTGCTGGTCTTTGCAAAATAACAATCTAGGTTTAGAGAAAGGAGAGAAAGGCTTCTTAGATTAAAGGCTTCTTTAGATTAGATATTAGGAAAAAGTTTTTTACAATGAGGGTTGTAGAACACTGGAACAGGTTGCCCAGAGAGGTGGTGGATGCCCCATCCCTGGAAACATTCAAGGCCAGGTTGGATGGGGCTCTGAGCAACCTGATCTGGTTGGAGATGTCCCTGCTCCTTGCAGGGGGGTTGGACTAGATGACCTTTGAAAGTCCCTTCCAACCCTAACCATTCTATGATTCTCGTGTTCTCTCAGCTCCATTATCATAGAATCAAATAATCATAGACTTATTTACCCATTCAAGATAAGGTGTAACCTATTTCATAGTAAATACAATAAAAATGTTTAAAAATCTTATGTAAAAATAGGAAGAAAAGTCCCAGTCTATAAAGAAATTGTTTCAGAACATGAGTATTTCAGAACACCAGAATTGTGTTGTGTACTATAGCATACACCTTGGCTAACAGAGTTTCCTCTGACTCCCAAGATATCCATTTGAAAAAAAAAATGATTGAAGTATTTGTCTTAACATATAAAAATCAGCAACATTGTGAGAACATACATTAGCCTTTTTGAACAGCAAATAGAGGCTCAGATACCACATTGGTTTAACTTCACAGGAACTGACTTCTGATTATTGACATTCAAAGCTGCTTCTTTCTGCATTAAAATCGTCCCTGATTCAACATCATTTCAGTTACAGTTAGACTGGCAACTTCCTTCTGCAAATTTACACTGAGCATTTGGTCATGAAAAAAGAACAAGGAAAAAAAACCTAACCAGTCAGAAGAGGTCAAAGATTGCAATATTGTCAAGACAGAACTATAACAACTGAGCAAGAGGAGCTTACCTGACACCTGCATACAATGAAATCGTAAACACACTTTAGGAGCGTAGACAAAAGTAGAAATCCACATTAATTTCTATATTTTATTAAAATACGTTTCAGTTGGAAAGTTGGAAAGATCTAGGGTGATATTAAAAAAATAAATCAGTGGTGCAATTAAACATTTCTAGACTATTCACAAAGTCTCATTTCCCCTGAACACAGCAGGAATAGAGCATCACAAATCTCCTTTGATGCTTCCCTTTCCAACAAATTTTTAGTGCAGCATTCGACAAAGATAAGCTTCCACAGAAAAACACAGGAAGTCATCTTACACACACAAACATCACAATTTCATCAGCCAGCCAAGGGCCACCAAACGTTCAACTATTTATTACAACTATCTTGAAAGAAAGGAGTGGTAGACGCTGCCTATGACATACATTCCACACAAGATATTCTTTTCCTTCTTACAAAATTATTCTTAATACAAAATTAAGCTTCAGGAAAGTTAGGGTGGACTAGGATGGACTGACTGTTCACCTTCACAAGCTGTAAAACTAAATATAAAATACTTAGGAACCTGGTGGTGAGCAGGAAAAAAGAAAAGCATAGCAATACTAGAAAATCAGTCATGACAAAGACAAAAAATTTAAATAAAGTCTATGTTCTCATTCCAGACTGTCTCCTGGAGAAGCATGGACAACAACGACAAAATTTATCATGTACAGCAGCATGCTGTGCCCTGCTGCAGAACTGCTTAGGAGAAGACCTAACCAAAGCCAGGACTGCAAAATGCCAGAAGGTGAACACCAAACATCCTACGCTTCGAAGAACTGTCAGCCTTCTGCAATGCAAAAGGAAGCTTAAGAAAAGGAAACTAGAAGTAAGACCTAGCATGCTAACAGGGCTGCCATAGAAGGTGGGTGCAGACTGGAAAGTTTCACCTACGTTGCTAAATCAAGGTGCCAGTAAGCTTGAAGTACCTTTGTCCACCATTTCAGTTGCCTAATCTCCCATCTTGGGCATACTGGCACCAATTAACTCAGTGTGCATCAGCAAAGAGGGTATTCTGCACTAACATTACCAGGGAGTGAAACAGAACACAACAGCACCTGATGTGGGAAATCAGAGCGGTGAAAGTGGGCTTTTATATCAGCACAGAGACACTAGCACTAATTTTAAACCATCTTATGTGCTGGGTGAATGCAAAGCACTACATGGGTTAACTAAGCCTGCATTATAGGCTGTTTCTTCATTAGGCAGTATGGAAGAGAACAACATTTTTTCCTCTTATCTCTACTTATACAAACAGATTTTATTCATGATGTGGCTTCAAGCACCCTCAAAAGCTTAATTGTTTTATATGTTGAATGGGTTACCTGCCCAAAGTACCAGTAAATCATGCAAAAGGTTGAGCGAAGTACATATATTCAATGTCTATCACTAACAACCGTGAAGATATGGGATCCTTACCTAAAGGACAATTTCTACATCAGGTGGAGATTTACTTGATTTTTCAAAGCATATGAAAGCAGAAGGGGGATACTGCAAATTTCCTCCTGTTCTATGGCCTCCTGAACAAAGGCCAGGCTTGCGTTGCTTGTAATAAATTGGCAAGAATTAGCAATGCTAGAAACAGTGCATGAGGAACTTGAGGAGGAATTTGAAACTATACAGGGTCTGATTTACGGGCTAGAAAAAGAGAATTTTAGCTGCTGAGGCTTGTAAAGATTGAAAGTATGATTTGGGAATTAGGGATATCAAAACAGAGGAGTTTGAAGTAATCAAGGAAGGAGATAATTAGCATAGAAAGAGCTTTTAGCAACAGACACAAGGGCATAGAAAAACATTTGTTAACTCTAAGATGCATTTGCAAGTCTCAGTTAAAACCCTTTTTTTCCCTCAGGGAATAATGCTCTGAGTCCCCTTTAAAAATTAATCCCTTCCATTCTACTATTTTAAAAAGAATAGGTGTGGGAAGTTATTTAGAGTGGACAGGGGCAGTCAGGTGCTAAACTATGTCCTTGCTCTTGACTGATTGTGAGTTGGAATGAGAGACATTCTGGCACACAGGATGCTGGCAGTGTTCACCCCACACATGTAAAGACCCAGGATGGCTCCAATCAGACCAGCAAATTGCTTTTGTACCTGTATTGGAAAGGGAAAGGGACTCTGTCAAAGCAAGAAGTATTTCAGAAGGAAGCTGTCACCTCAGACAGAGGCAGGGATTATGTTTTTACAGAAGAGGACAGCATGAGTGCCACATTCCCTTTCACAGCTCTGCTGAATGCCCCTCAACTCACTAGCAGTTCTCAATGCAGACCCTTAGTGCCACACTGAAATGAAAGGATTCAGCATCAAGAAAACAGTGTTATTGACTCTTCTTGGAGGAGAAGTGATATTGATCTAGTCAGTGTTACAGTCTGATCTATAATATACACACTGAGGCAGTTTTAATAAAACTATTAGGGCTCACCTAAAAGTATGAACTTATTCTTAAATTCTTTACTCAGCACTAGTGCTTCTGACATTATACTGTCTTGCACTAAGAAGTGGACCGTGATCCTCATGGAAGTTAAACCAGGGCCTGCAAGCTTGAATAATGAACTGGCCTTTGTCTTACAGTTCTTAGACCACCTGCTGCAATTAAAGTGTGATGGAAACAGCAACCAGTTTCCTGATCTCTTCTGAGCAAAGGAATGCAGGCACAGAAAGATGCAGACAGTCACTGGGACAGACAGAGGGAAGATGAGGGGTGGAGAAGAGTAAGATCAAGTGAGGGAGAAGTTATTTTCAAAAGGAAAGTGTAAACCCTTCAGGTGTTCACACTCACCTCCTGTCACTACCTACCTTCACTCAGCTTAGCCCAGTATAAATGTGAGACGACCAACAACTGTACAAATGTCACATTCTGCATCTCTGCTGTTGTGCTGAGTTTGTGTGCTGTCTGTAAAAGGCCTAAGTCCAGATGTCTGCTCAGTAAAAGCCACGCAAAGGAAGATCCAGTGCCATGGTATTAAAGATATTAGCTTCCAAAAAAAACCCCAAAGTGCTTAGTCAGAGCAGAAGTCTCTCCTCCAAAGTTATTTACTGTCTTCTGGGCTGGAGGCTTATTAATTATAAAATCCAGTGTTCCTCATTCCCTATCCATTCTCTGGTCTTGTGGTTTGTAACAGTTTGGAAAACTTTAGGGGCATTCCTAAGTGGTTACAGATGTGTAAGGATGCACACTCCAGGCCACTTGACCAAGAGGATGACATAACTCTGCATGCCAGCTTCAGAAGTAGCTCATTTAATACTTGCTGTGTGCCTGTTGAGCGTGATGGGATTATAACAGCAGCTGGTAGCGCTCCGTTCCAAGAAAGCTCACAGCATTATTCAGTCTTGAGCTCCCTCTTCCTCTGTGCAGCCATTTGATCCTTAACCTCTTCTATGGATTCTTAACCCTTTCGATGTACTTCTCCCTTTGACAAAGTTTTACACACACATCCTTATACCAAAATATGGGTAAAGACTATTAGTAAGACATCCCAGTTGCACGTCTATTTTGAACACTACTTACAAGTCCTTGTCAACCATACATTTGCATGAAGAACTGTCTAGCATGTATTTTATGAAATTATGTACAGAGAAATAATGTTTTCAAATCCCCTGCACTGCTTTTCCTCACACTGTGCAACTGGAAAATGTCAGCACGATGCTGCAGGGTACCTGTGACCAGGGACTACCCATACAACTAGTTCCCTGTTTCACAGTAGTATCTGCCATGTGCTTTCCACACAGAATAGAAAAACGCTACTACTTAAAAAGATTCAAAGTCAATAGTTGTTAGGAGACTTCTGCTCTGTCCATTACTCTGTCACTATTCTGCTGGGACACTCTGATCAGAATCAACTTTGTTTTCTTTCAGCAGTGTCTTGGATAACTAAAGATAACTACAACTCACTGCGTACGATCAGGTTTCTGTCCCATAGGGACTGAATGAGTGAGGAGTGGCTTCTACCAGGAAGATGATATGAATTAGTCAAGAAGGTGCCAGTCTGTGACAAGAAGATGGCAGAAATGGACGGAAGACAGTCTTGGTTGAAGAGGAGTAGTGGAAACTGCACAAAGGGTTACGGACATTACATCTCTGAAGAAACAATAGGAAAAAAGGATGTGGGGGAGTATTTTGAGAGGCAGGTAGGAAAACCACTGTGATTTGCCAGGTGTCAGAGAAAACCAATAGCTTTGTGAATAAAAGAAGGTGATTGGATGCAAAAGAGTGAGACATTGCAAATGATGTGTCTTTTTGTGGGGCAGGAGTGCTGGAAGAAGCAGGAGAGAACAATGCTGCTGATGGCAGAAAGGAAGACAGAGTGGCTGTATCAGATCTTGATTTCTCCTTCCCTTAAAGGTAACGCATAAAGTGGAAGGGAGTACATGGAAATCAACACTGACAAATGGCTAAACAACAGATGGATGGGAGAATAACTGGGAATTTAAATAGTAGTTCAAGTAGTTCAAGGCGGGGAAATGGCATAGTCAGGGAGAAAAATGACCTTGATCTAGCACTGGTGAAGTTCCTCTAGAAGAAGAGTACTATACAGCTGAAGTACAGTATTTCAATACTGTCATTAAAATGTTGCATAGATATTTCTTAAAAAGAAATGTTATTAATCACAAGGGTTTCTTTTTAACTATCTGTTCACTGGTATACAGCCCCTTGTAATTCCCTCCCTCCGTTCTTGTCTATTTAATCAGTTTGCACTATCAGAAAATCCAATAAATCTTTATTGAGTTAGACTTAGATATGAACATCTCTCTTCTCCAAGGAACACATTTTAATAATTTAGATGGCAGCTCTGTACTGCATCATTTCTTTGATTTCAGGGGATGATGCAGTGGGATAGAAAGCTAATTTAGATGGGCTTAAAATTACCACATTTCCATGATTACCCCATGCTCTAGTATTTAGTTTGGTATATTTGGTGCATATGAATAGTAACTGAATTTTTCAGCTCCTAAAATGTTTCAAGGGATATATCCATCTTGAAGACAGCACAGTAAGTAGCACTACCAAACATGACACACGTACCTAAGACATGAAAGAAATTACACAGCACTGCAAGCTATTGTTTGAAGGCAAATATACAATTATAGTAGCCGTTATAGTGTAAAGCACACATGTGATGGCAGAATTAAAGTCACATTAAAATCTACCCAAGCCTTATAGGGACACTGCTCAAGTTCACAGCAAGATTCTGTTGGAAAGCTGGTGGCCATTTGGGACCTTTTCACCATAAGAGCTCAACAATAAGAGATTTAGATTACCAAAGAGGGGGAAATCCTCAGCTTTCCAGTGAGTGGCAGAGAAAGGTCACAACCTATTAGTCTATAAAATCACAGCAATAATTACTTTAACACACTAACATTCCCATCCTCTCAGTCTTCCAGCCTCAGGCTCCCAAGAGCAAAAGCATCCACCTTCCCAGACAGATATGAAAACTATTCTTAGTGAAATTAATTTGACTAAAAACATCCCTAATAAGTGATTTAGACAGTATATCTGATAACACTATGTGATAGAAAGCATATACAAGTCCATAAGTAAGATAAGAATCTGGGAATCCTTTCTCCATTGCTATAAACTTCAGCTTCTTGCTTTATGACCTTAAGACAGATTTCAAACTCATCACTGGCTCAAGGCCAAAAAAAAAAAAAAAAAAATCACTTAATTTCAGATGCTGGCCAGTATAGATTGGAAGGAGGAAGCTCTACATTTGGAAAAAAAAAATTGTGCAGAGGGTACCTCTTTGGGTGTCTGATTTAGTAAATACAAATCCCCAAAACAGGCAGATCATAGGAGGCTGACCAGGCTTTGGAACACTCTGGCTGCTGAGTGCAGGTGTAGCAAAGGGCAGCTCTGCAAATCACTGACGACCAGAGCACAGCAACGCAGCCACATTCTAGATGATTAAATGGATTTCTCAGCTTAAGAGGGCACTAGCTGTTTTTTATGCTTCATAGCTGAGTTCTGGCACAGATGTTCAAAACTTTCCAAACTGTTTCACAGATTGCACAAACTGCCAACAGTAGCTAACCAGGGAGAAAGGGCTCTAACTCAGTAACGTATCCTACTGTGATACGTTCTCTTTCAGTGAGGCTGTGACTCCTACCCTAGTTGAAGCCCTTTGGAAGAAAAAGGAAAATGGAAGAAATCAAATATAAAGCAAAGAACTCACTGCAATGACTCCTCAGGGTCTTCCCTGGAGTGCTGGCACTCCATGCTGTATCTGGGCTCCAGTAAGCCTTTAGCCACAGCAACACTAATTAATTGAAGGCACTTCAGAAAATGCTGTTCAATCCCCAGCTGACTGCTAACAAAATTTCTCCCTCAAGGCCTTTCCATTTCTTTTGAAGCCCTACTGGAATATGCAGTACCCAGTCTGGGGCAAGGGGGCTGCTTTTGCTGGATGGGACCTTCCTTGAGGTGGTGAATGGAACAGGTGCAGGGGCCCAGGGAAGGAGTGGGAAGGACTGCGGCTGCCGGCCCCACGCAAGCTCAGGGGCCCTGCAAGGAGCCAGCTGAAGAGAAAAGCAGTCCAAGCTGAAGCTGCAAGAGCTGCACCTCAGCTGTTTCCGAGCAAGTAGGGAAGAAACGGCATAAATCCAAGATATATGAGAAATAACAAGAAAATCTTACCTACAAAAGGATGCCTGGGCATTAACAAACATGATGTTTTGCAGCACTGCATGCTTCTCAGCACGCACAAAAAAACACAAGTGGTGTGGACAGCAGCCGTTGTGAATTAGAATGAACGTGGCTGCACCCACACGCACCTACGCAGGGATGCGCGTCGGCGCGCTGGCTGTACGTACCTGGGCAGCAGCGGGCAGAGAAGCTGGAGGAAAGCAACCGTGTCAGCGAGGGTGTGCTGTGCAGATTTTAAATACTGGATGCCTCTCTGTATATCAGCAGGGAAGCCCACGGGAGGCAGAATACAAATCACAACTGATTTTATTCCAGCCAAAGCTAACAGCAAGCAGAGACTTCCAGGGGACTTGCACATGTGTTCAGGCTCACTGTATGGAGACTGAGGAAAGAGTGTTCCTTATGCTGCTCTTGACAGGAGCAGACGATGAAAAGTCGAGCTTCCCAAGAACAGCAAAGCCAGCCAGAGGCTACTGACCCAGAGGCAGCTATTGAAAGACAGCAGGTGTGAGCAGATCTGGCTGCTCTTCTATTGTTAAATCTCACATCAGATGATGTTTGAAGCCAGCAGTGTCGAGGGCGAGCTGGGCTGAAAGGCGCAAAAATAACACTGAATGTAAACAATGGCTTAAGAAAAGGGGAGCATAAAATAACGTACTAGACGTCTCAGCAGTTCGCTCCAAGTTTTGACCACCACTGCTCAGGCAGATACTTCTCATACTAAAATAAACAAATTTATGACAAACTTGTAATTAAACTGTCTGAAGGACCAGTAAACTTCTGCATGCTGTTGTTTTTATGCCACTTGCAACAGAATTAATGCTAATGTTATACATGACTGGGTTTACCCTTGCCTGACTGCTGGGCTGCCTTTTCCCAGTTCCCTGTTTTTATGACCTACATTTACACGCGCCCATCAGTGCTCCAAATTCAATGGCACGACGTCTCTGGTCTGCTCACGTATTCTCTCACAAAGCAACAGGAAAAACTTACCATGTATGAGTCAATGTCTTTAATGCAGCTCTGCTTCTCCTACTGAGACGCAGCTATTTAACAAACTAGTAGCCAGTTTACAATTCAAACAATTAATCTATTTATTCATGAAACTCCGAGTGCCTCCTGGTTTATCAGCAGCTGTATGTAGGTGCCTGTACTACATCCAACAGAAAAAGACAGTAGTGAAGTCAAAGCACACACATATTTCAAAGTGCTATTTAGGAAATCTATTTTGAAATTTTGAAGTGCTATCGACAAACTCCGTTACAGTTAAAATGTTACAATTACATGCACACCTTTGTATTCACTAGTTTATCTAATGTGCAAAAAAGTTACTCCAAAATTCAATGAACATCCAAATAATCCATTATTGTTACTGTTAACATCAAGTCCTTCCGTTTGCAGCTTTTGCTCTATAGTTTTGACTTTACTAGATCTCATTTTCACACTTGCTCCCCTGGCAGCACACTTTTAAGAAATTTTCAGATATGCAAAATACTTGAAGACAATGGAATTGAGAAAAACATGACCTAGTCTGAAGGTGGTTTTCATTTGAGGAAAAAACATCTTGTTTTTTCACACATAAGTAAATCAGTATCAGATTTCAAGTGTTTGGTAAAATATAATTCATAGTTACCTCAAATACTGTTATTAAATTGTTCCTCCGGCTGCCTTTAAAATTCCAACTACTTTAGCTCTAGGTGATATCGTTATGTAAAACTCTAGATTAAAGCCAACAAAACCAAGGATTCTTCTTTGGTCAGGGACTGTTCACTGCACTTTAATTTTTTGTATCACATGGATATATCAAGCTCAGATTCAAATCAGTTTCAGACAAACAGGAACTGCCTCCACTAAAAAAAACCCACATCTGAAGAATCCATTGATCTGAGAATCCATCCGTCACTCGTTAACTGTTGTAGAACTGCCCCTCTCCCATTCTCAGCTCTGCAGCACCATTGAGATATCAGTCCTCTGAATATTTGGGAAGGGAGAAGGACACAAATGAAGGACCACATGAAGTGATGGGAATGCTCTTACAAACACTCAGAGAGATCCAGTATGAGGAAGAGGACCAAATACAACTCCTCAGGACACAAGCCAGCTCAGTTCATGTGGCCAGTATTTCTGCCTTTCTGTACGTAGCACAGTTACAGTACCACAGACAATCGACTGGGAAAACTCAGACTCAAGTTACTCTGAAGACAGTGAACGGCACAGCTACAACTCTCGTGCTCCATTTAGAGGCTGGGCATTTGGAACGTGAATAATGCCATTACCCCAGGAGAATTAGGTAAGCCCCATGGTTTTTCAATGACTTAGTTTTTGTCTGCACTAATTTTACCTCCAAATCTGCATGTCTGAAACTCCACACTCTTCAAGTCTGCTTAAAGTGATTATGTCTTTTCAGTAAATCTTGGATTGTTCTTTCTCCCGGCTGCAGAGCTGTCTGCCTGCAATTTCTCAAAAGAGCACCAGGATTTCATGTCCATTGGCCCCTGCATTCCTGCCAAAGCCCTGCAGAAATGAGAGCTGCTGCAGCTGCCAGGGTTTATTTACACACATTCCTGCCTCAAATTGAATTAATGAGCATAATTTAACTCAGGCAATGTCCTCCACAGCTCTTGTTTCTCTTCGCCCCTCTCGACATTTCTCCCTCTCACACAACCCCTCTTGCAGGCTGTCTTAAAGCAGTATCTAAAGTGATCCTCGTGTAAAAAGTAACTGCAAATGGATTCTATCTCCCACTTGAGCTGATAAACTTGTATGTATCTGCTTACAGCCTACTTTATGAAAAGCCCAGGATCCCTTTAATGAGTATCCAGAAGGTTAACTTGAATTTATTTGCTTCTGTTCAATCAAAATTTGTCAGTTTAGCAACGAGCCTCGACAGTTTAATCACTTGCCTTGGAAAGAGCTCTGATGCAACAGATGAGAGCAGCTGATGCTACAAAATACCTACCATCATTAATGTTCACATACTATATTTAGTAAACGTTCTCTACATGGGTCTCCAGCCCATTTTTGCCCACAGAAATCTGAAATTCTGCATTCACAGCATGAGGGATCCCAACATTAGCAAGCCCTGCGGGCGCTGTATGGACACATCACATACAGGAAGCTCCTGTTATGCCGCTAACCAGACTGATGCAGCATTTCCCACGTGTTATGTCAGAAACAGAGCACCAAAGTATTTCTCAAAATATTCACACCCATGTGACTAACAAAGCCCATTCTCCCCTCTTATCACACTGTATAGTGTGTTTCTCACACATTGTGTATATTATATGAGCGTTGAAAGTCCTAGAACAAAAGCCATATACTTCTCCTAAAAGAGCGTGGGAGAAAAGGAACTAAACCTTTATTCATAAATACATTTGCTACTTCAGCACTTCATCAGCATCATGAAGAACATTTCAGCAACACTTTAAACCCCTAGATCCACAGCAAAAAACGATTGCTTGGCACACAGAAGCTTGGCTTTCTGGGAAGAGTGAAGTTCCTCTTTAATTTTTTTGTGAAGTTCCCACAATACCATATCTATCCAATTAGGCTGATTCATGGAGAGGGTTTTCCTTTCCCTAAACAAGACTAACAAGTTCCTTCAGAATATTTGAACAAGAAGTCAATGTTTTCCAGGACTTGTGATTGAAATGACAACAAATTCTATGAACCTGCATTTGCAGCCCCTACAAACAGAAACTATTCAAGTAATTCCAGTAAAATTGGTAGGACTGCCTGTAGGAAACTGTGATGGTTTCGCCCGAATCATCACACAGTTTCTCGCTCACCCTCCCCCTCGCAGGCGGGATGGGGGAGAGAATTGGGAAGGAAGGGGAACTCGTGGGTTGAGATGATGACAATTTACTAAAATAACGAAGAAAAACTACAATAATAACAGAATATAAGAATATTAAAATATACAAGGTAAACAATGCATGTTTTCTCACCACCCGATGTCCCAATGACTGATACAGCCCGTCCCGAGCAGCGATCACGGAAACAAAACCGAGAGGCAAGCAAAGGAGCAAAAAGGGAGCCAGCAAGGGAGAGGGAACGATGCCAGCAAACTGAAGAGAAAGATGGATGCCAGGAAGGCAGATACCCGCCCCAGCCAGCCCCCACTTATGTACTGAGCATGACGTTTATGGCATGGAATACTCTCTTTGGCCAGTTTGGATCAATTATTCTGTCTGTCCTTCACAACGGGCTGGCAGAAGCCTCAAAAAGCCTCTCAGGATCTCTTCACGTTATTCATCCCATTTCTTCACTCGGGCTAAACCATCACAGAAACACAGCTACTCACCACAATCACAGAACAGGCAAGCACTCCGGGACAGAAGGAGCTCAAAGGATCATCCCAGCATGAGCCTCTCCAGAAAATTTAACTCCTGCTGGAGAACGCAAGATTGACTTTAAGGCACATGAATTCTCTTGTGCATATACAACGTCAGAAGCCAATATATAAAAAACTGCTTGATATCCCATTGTGAAAAGTAGCTTAAAGTGTGAAGGCAGCAAACAACCGGGGGATGGTGCGCATGAATCTTTGAAAGTCCAAAACTGAAATTCTGAACTGAAGCAGAAGCTCTAGCTGTAACTGCGACAGGCTGGCTGTAAATTCTGGTAATATTTGAACTAAACAGAAGTGGCTTGTCCTGAATCCTCTGACTAATAAAGAGATATGAGACATTACTCTCAGTTACAAGGCTGATCACAGGTTGTACTTCTGCATATAGACTATTTAGATGAGGAAAAACAGGGGGTTTGAGGATCCATGCAAAGAAGTGATTGTCTTGGACTAAATGGAGGAGGGGGTCTGGAAAGAAGTTGAAGATGCTTGCTCCAGGAAAGATCCTGGAAGTAGTAGAAGATCCCAGAGAACAGGGACATGCATAGAAATGAATGCTGAGGAATGGTCAGGGATCTCAACTACTAACTCTTGCGGGTGGCCAACACTGCCAGCAGTGGCACAGCAGGAATCGACCCAACTCTCTTCCCAGCTTTCCCAGGCCAGCAGTGACCTCCCTGCAGGGAAGGGAAGTCAAGACCTAGGGAACATAATGCTATGGTACGAGTAAGCAAGTGACAATAACTAAGTAGAGTAATAGCACTAGTCTCTCTGGTTCCAAAATAAACCTCAGTATCCAGATCCACTACAGGTTGTCATTTACTTTGTCTTGCCTGTGACAGTCAGCACTAGGCTAAACTTGAGTACTTGCAGGCCACTTTCATTAGGAGCTGATCCAGGCTATATATGGCTTTAAAACAATTCTACTTGCTTACACAGAAGAAACCATGATGAAACATTTTTCTGACTACTAACATCAGAAGACCAGAACACACCTACTCTTCACAGTCCCAGCTCTAAACCCAGACAGTCATTTCACTTAAAAGCCCCACCTCCTCAGTCTGCTCTCCAGCTGTTTCTAACTTTTAGCTCTAATTCCATGCCCCTCAGTAATAACTTCTCCCTTACGCACAGATGAAATCAAATACATTTGTCACTGAATGTTTACTGGATTCCTGGAAAACATTTTGGATTTTGTGGATGCCTTTCATACATCTTTTGGTCTGTGTGGAGATGCTAGTGGTTCACGAGCTCAATTGCTCTTCATGTATATTCTGAATGAACACCAGTGGTGAGACTCATTAGCTCAATGAGATTTCGCCTGACCTCAAATGACAACAGCACTTTTTCTAAGCACATTAGGAAGACTATTTGACAGAGCCTTATTTTTTGTTGTTCCTCTGACTTCTATACCATCAGAGGGGAGAAACTTCACTTGAATTTGGAAAGGCCTCCCCTGAATTAAAGAAATAACAAAATAAAAGCCTTTATATGTTTACTAAAACAGATGCTTACTCCAAAATATTGCACAAAAGTCCATGCGAAGGTGATAGTCATTTTTTTTGTAGAGTCTAAAGTTACATTCTGCTAACTACATTATTCTCTCTTCTAGTCACTCATAGAGTTTGCACAACTGTGCTACGGCAAACAATGAATTGAGCATGGAGTGGAAACTTGGAAAGCCAATGTTTCTTGCCTTCTTTCCAATGTCTTCTGCTCAGTACTGGGTGCAGCTCACAGTTACGGGCAGAACTGATAGCTGGTAGGTGTTTATCCTCTTCCTTCCCAGAATCCTTCTGAAAGAAGAGAAATGCTCCAAACACAATTTCAATCTAAATGAGCCCATATAAGAAATAGGAAATATAGTCCATGAGGAAATAAGTTTGCATATAATACTGTTCTCGTCCATTTCTCCAAAATGAATTGTCTTCTCCCAGTTGCTGAACACAGTAAAAAAGTGGTAGGAAGTACTTTCAGAGAAATGACAAATGCTGTTTGACACCATGAACTTGGGCTGATTTATTGAAAACAAAAAAAACCATTTTGAGTTAATTGTAAGAAGAAGAAGAAACTCACTTCCCAACATCGAGCTACTGAGAGATGTCATTGGGTTTTATGCTACACAGATCAGTGGTGGCACATCTAATCATGAGTAGCTCCTTCACGCTTTGGGCAGTACGTTATGGTCAACACCTGTTCAACAACATCCTTGCTTCTTATGGATCCTATTTAATCACAATATAAAATAAAATAAAGCTCTCTGAAAGCGTAAGTGTGTATCTGCTTAGCAGCACTGTTGCAACACTTACTCTTTCCACAAACTCCTTCCTATGCCTTCTGACAAGGTTACTGGTATAGAAGTACCAGCTGAAGTGATACACATACCTGAAAGAGAAATCACACTCTACAAGCCAAATAGGTGCAGTTTAACTTCCCACACAGACACCCAAAGGCACACCCAAATCTGACAGCATTCAGATCAGAATTGCTTTTTGTTGGCTATGTCCACTGATAGAGAAGCAGCACAAGATGCCATCATTGCCACCAGCTGCCAAGTTGACAGGAAAGTCATAGGGGACCGACGGCACCGGCCAACCCTCTGCAGCGGGCAGGGTACTTGGGAGGACAGCCTTCCTTCCAGCCTCGCTACTCCTGAAGCCTGTGTACCCATGTTTGCCTTCAAACAATATAAGAGAGATCATTTCCACTCCTCAGGGCTTTTTGGATCAGATTTTGAGATAATACAATTGGGAAAAAGTGATCTCATGAAACATATACTGTAGGGAGGAAAGGGAATAAAGGTATGTTTCAAATTGATCTGGAAATATTTTCCCATATGAAATGGTAATGCTTGTCTCTTACAAAAAATGCAATCCAACCAGCGCAGGAAAGAAACAGTGGCATGGAGTACAAATTCAGCTAAACAAAGAAGTCCTCCACAAACAAAATCCCTTTATAATAAGTAAATTCAAATGAAAACATAATATGACCCTCCTGTCCCCAAGGAATGAAGGGAAAAACAACATCCCAACCAAACCCCAAGTATCTGCTATCTGGCCTCTCCTACATCCATCAGAAAACAAAGTGACTTAAGTGTGACCAAAGCAAGCTATAAAACCACTAATTCCAACTCACAGACAGTCACCTCCTGCCCTCTGGAATAGATCCCATCTGCTGCTCCTCTTGTTTTCTAAAGGAGTCACAGCTTCATTGCTATGAGCGCAAACACTCTTTTAAAAACCATCTTACGTAACAATTACCCCGCTACCTTCCATTCTGTGTCCTAGAGATTACAGGAGCAGCAGCATATTGATCTCTCTACTTTCGTGCCCTCTCTCTCCTGCCCATCCTCATCATGCCAGACCATTTAGGCAATGAACTCCATGTAAGAACAGGATATTGCTCGATGCCTTCATGCTGCCTGAAAACGCAGCAGGTTCACACGTATGACAACCACAAACAGGAATGCCGAACAGTGAACGCGTGCAGAGGCCTCTCGCATTGCCCTCCAGCCCACTCTACCCATCCCCCTGGAGCACACAGACTACAAAGCGCATCTGTAAAAGATGCCCCAGAGGCTGAGCACTTCACAAGAAGCACAAAAACTGTTTGGCTACTCTCCAATCATGCTAATAGAAAAAAAAGCTTTTTTCTTTTACTGAAATGCACACAGAACCTCATCGCACATGATAAACGCACACGACAGAGCTCTTTGGTTTTCCTCCTCAAGTTTCTAATGCAGAACACAGCTTAAATCAGAAGTGCTCTGATCCAGTATGGCAAGTCATACGTTCTTAGTTTGTCCTTGCTCGTCAATGGGGCTCAAAACAGACTTTTTTTTTATAGACACGAGTACTAGTATACATTGCCTCTGGTACAATACAGTAGCTGCTTTTCTGTATGTAAAAGCCAGCTGTTTCTAATTAAGAACATACTGAATAGGATATCCTCCAAACATCTTTCCACAAGCATGCAACAAGGTTTCATAGCTTTTCAATATATGGAAAAGTGATTTGGGGAAGTTTTGAAGGACATAGAGCAACCCTGGACTCCAAATTGAAAAAAGATGCAATTTTTGAAGCACAGTCCATTACCATAGAACGATAATTCTACCCTGAGAGAAGGAGCTTGTTCCTAGACACTGCTGCTATACCCTACTCCAAAACCAATAAATCTGGATAATCTGCCAATTACACAGAAGTGTAAATGTTCTGTGTGCATGCTGCATTTCTATTTAAGCTACTGAGCAGCATTTAAACTTAAGGCTACCTGATCTCCAGAAAGACGCGGCCAGACAGCGTGGCTAGCATCCAGGTTACAATGCAACACTGAGGGAAAAACCAGCTGACACCCTGTGCACCACCTGTACCGCCCGCAGGTAACCCTTTATCTCCAAACTTCCCCATAGCCCCCCCACTTAACACACAGTAGCCCGCCAGCCACAGCTGTTCTGTGGGGCAGGAATAAAGACTGAAGTGAAGGTGGGCACGTGATGACTTCAGAGAAGTTTGAAGGCCAGCTGACCGCCTTGCTCTGTATGCCCAGTTCCCAAAACAGAATGAGCTTTAGGCTCACAGTTAATCCTATTTTCACATGGCTCTATACAGGAAACGCCAGCACGACGCTGGGCACAGCTGCATATCCAGTCCTGCTTTAAAGCCTTCATGAAATACTTACAAAAAGGAAATAGGTTTAGGATATCTTTAAGAAATATTTAGGACAAATTCGTTGCAGAGTTGCCAAGCAGGTAGAATAGCGTGTTTTGTGGGTTAGCCTCCAGAAAATAAGCATGCTTAATCTACTAGTTTAGCATTCATAAGTTATTAAAATATTTATTTTCATGTACTTAATTTTTTTTTCATCTTTCTGGTGTATGATACAGAACAACAAAACACCAGGGATCTAAAAGTGAGAGATTCATTTCTGAACGCCATGTGTGGATCATAAAAACAACTAATCCACTCCTTCAACAGATGCTTAAAAATACATGCATGCTTCATTAGTCTAATTTGTCTGCTCAGAGCCCAGTCCAAAACTGCAGAAAAAGTTCCAAAACCACATCAAGTGCTACAGAGATCGCTGTGTATAATAACAAAACCAAACACAATCAGCAGGCATTAAGGACCTCAATCTGCAGGCAAAGTTTGATCTCTGCCTGACAGCCGGATGAAGCATTGCCACCAACCAAAACATTGACACCACAATGTAATGTGCAACCAACTGCAGACAAACAAACCACAATCGGAACAGCCAATTTTCTAACTAGCACCACACTGCAGAAATATGAGAAGCCAGAAAGAACAACAATTGAGACCTCTGGAACAAGATTCAAATGTAGAAAAGCAAAAATATTCTGGAAAATACAAAAAAGTACATTAAGTCAGTATTTCAGTGTGGATTTGAAAGAGGAATAATATGAAACCTGTTTATTATGTTGCAATAACAATTACTATCTTGTTTCCTGGATTTTTTTTTTGGTTTTGTTTTGTTTCCAAGTCTTCCAAACCATGCAAGTTTCTCACACACTTTGTTAATAACTGAATGAGCAAAACTTGAGAGCTTCAGAAGGAAAGCTGGCTACTAAACTGGCCATGCAACCAGAACCCAGTCAGACCCTCTAGATCACCTCCTGCCCTCAAAAGTGAGATTCCCATAAACATAAATTATGCTACAATTCCTATGAAGAAATCCACATAGGAAAAAGAACATGAGCAGCATTTCACTCATGCCACCTGTGTGACAAATGCAAGAAACAAGCACAAATGTTACTGCTCACTGTTCCCTTTGGGGCATCAAATCCCCATTCCCCAGGCAAACAGAAAACCCAAGACAGCATGAGTGCACGACTACGGCTAATGTGCTGGTCAGCAAAATACCACTGGGTTATGAGACACAAGCTCCAAAAGTGCAGGAAAGGATAATTAAAGAGGTACATACATCCTTAGCTGATTTTTGTACCATCTCTTAATTAATGAGTAGCTACATAAATAGTGCTTTTTAAAAACATAAGCATCTACGTGTTTCCATCAATCAGCGGTGATTGGTCATAAGATGATAAGATGGAAGATGAGAAAGAATATACATATCGTACAAAATGTTTCAATCTGGAAGTGCTCATTGCAAAACAGTCAGCTCCCAGCTCCAAAGGCAATTAAAAAAAAAATAGGCACTGACTTTTCTCAGTGGCATTGTTCTCTGCAAATACAAAAAGAATTACTCAAAAAAATAGTCAGGAAAGCCAAGAGAGCTACCAGGGTCTTCCTTGGTCTTAAATTATTGTTTTCGATACTGTTAAAGGAAAATATTATTTGTGTGTCTGAAAAGGTTCTCCCAGAAGAGTCCAAGAGTTTACTTCCAGAGTACCAGATGCCACACTATTGGAAAACTTCTGTTACTGACTACTGATATTTTTATCACAACTTTGTCTTAGTATAGTATGTTACATGTATTCTACTATGAACACTGTAGTGGAAACAAGAAATAAAGTTGACTCTTTGGCAGCAGAGAATAATTAAGTTGCTTCCCTTAGCCCTCAAGGAAGGAAAAAAAAAAAAGAAAAAAGGTATTATTTTCCCTGTGAGAATGCCGAGGATATAATGGGCAGAAGAAAAATAGTTAGTGAAAATAATTTAATAAATCCCAAAAGAAACAAAGCATCTTTTCATATACTTAAAAGCATGCAAGGCTTCATGCTGACATTTGATGAATGGATGGAATAAAATGCTTTACACCTCCTATACCTTCTGCTGATAGCATGAAGTCTTTGCTGGCAGAGATGCTAGATGAGTATCACAGTTAAACACAGCTCCAGTCAAGTGCTATTGCATTTGTACAGTATGAGGATCTAAAATACCCTGGAATTCAGTTTATTCGAAGATAAATACACTAGCAAGTTTTAAAACCAAAGCAGAAGCAAGCATTTTACTGTCTCATTTTGCTTTTAAGACACCTTGATTACTTGTAAACACAGAAAAGATGACAGCAGGAGTAAAGGAATAGCTTCAGCCTGGGAAGCAGCAAGGCAATTCATTTTACCGACTGGAGTCTAGCCTGAGCCCAGCTCATTTCATCATGAGCTGGTTTTACGACAGCAACTGATGAGTCATGAGTCTTCATATAAGTTCATCGAAGTAGTAGGCAAGTTCCCTTTACCTTAGGAGTTTCCTTGATTTTACAAGATAAAAGAAACAATAAATCCACTCTTCCACTGCTGCTCCTTTTCTAAAAAATACAAGTGTGATAGAATGGCATTGGTTCCTCCCACTGCCCCCTCCCCACCCCCGAAAGCTATACAACAGATTATTTCTGACTGCTTGTATTCAAAAAGTGTCTTTCTAGAATGATGAACAATCCTTAATGCCTTTGATTGATGATTACTGACCCAGGGACACGGCTCCACAAGTACTCGACTATACAAGCCACCAGTCAAAGTAAATGTGTTCTCCATTAAAAAAAAGTACATGAGATTATTTTCACCTCAGCAAGATATTAGTACCACTTCTCGAGTCAGAATGTCAGAAACCCAGTGCATAATACCAAAGTCTGAATATAAAAACTTTAAAAAAATGCATGCCATTAAAATCAAAACCTTATTAACATGCAGCTTTTGTTCCAAGACCTGTGGTTTATGTTGGAGCAAATGCTGATGACCAATACAGTGTGAATTTTGTTGCAGTTGCAATTAAAAAAAATAGGAGTTACTTTGGAAAAAAATGTGACACCAACCTAAAGGTGACAGTCTCACCCTTCTTGTACGAAGGAACAGCCCACCTCATCGTTTGTGTTTTAGAAGGCTGACAGGCCAATGGCAGCACTACAGGTCTGCCATGGAGGACAAGTAGCTCGTGGCTCTGCATGATACGCAAGTCAAATTTCTGCTTGATATACAAAAAAGGGACTTGGAGCTACAGATGTCGTATGTGCTGTGAAACACACTAAGAACACCATGAAATACTATCAGAGGACTGCAGCTTTGTCTGTCAGTCACTCACTTGCTGATTCCAGCCTGTCAGCTGTCACACTCTGCTGTAAAAAGCTGTTCATGAAAATCTACCATAGCCTCCATTATCCCAAGTGTTTTAGCACAATATAATGAAATATGTATTAGCCCAGAACAGTAACAAAATCATGCCTGACTGCTGGTTAAGTACAAACATGCAAGCAACCTTGAAGGAAAAAAAAAAAAAAAAAAAAAAAAAAAATCTCTAATTGGCTTGCCACCATTTGGCTTCTTTATTATTTTCTAGTGCAGAAGGATGACATGAGTTAAATATGCTTAGATTCTTTGTTAAAAATATTAGTTTGCTTCTCTTCTTTCTGTATCATAAACAGCATTTTTGCATTAAAGAAAACTCTAAACTTAATATAAATATCCTTTCGTGGTCATTTTGACAGCAGTTCCACTTCTACAAATTAATTTCTTACCATATACTTATTAAGTCCTTCATTACTCATGGTAACCTCCTATTTTAAATACACATAGGGCTCTTGAGTGATTTTGACAGGCTTGTGACCCAATCTTCTCAGCACACATTGAAATAATGACACTGAAGAAAACATTTCACCACCTGGAACTCAGCTGACACTGAAGGAACAAATCCAAAATTCCTCTGGTATTATAAAGGGACCAGTAACCTATCAGCTTCCCTCCTGCTCCTAACTGCCTCATCCTAGGGGAGAGGCTGTTCAGTAGGGCCTGTTATGATACGATGAGGGGTAATGGTTTAAAAATAGAGGGAGTTAGATTTAGATTGGATATTAGCAAAAAATTCTTCACAATATGGGTTGTAGAACACTGGAACAGGTTGCCCAGAGAGGTGGTGGATGCCCCATCCCTGGAAACGTTCAAGGCCAGGCTGGATGAGGCTCTGAGCAACCTGATCTGGCTGGAGATGTCCCTGCTTCTTGCAGGGGGTTTGGACTAGATGGCGTTTGAAGGTCCCTTCCAACTCTAACCATTCTATGATTCTATTCTCAAGTAAATTCTGGTTTATTTTAAATGAATGGCAGGAAAAAAGGAACAATACAAAGTACATGGAAGAGAGAAAATCCATGATTAAAAAAACCCAAATAAACAAACTGAATATATACCTGCCACTTTGTCAAACACAAGGTCTTATACGGAAAACATTAACGAAAGATCCAGTCTGACTGCTATGCAAGTGAATTGAGAATTGTCATGTAGTAGCCATAGTGCATATAATCATGTACGACGTCACTTCTGGGGAGGCAAGAGAGCTCTCCTAATGAGGAGATTAAACTAAATGAATACATGGATTTTAAAAATGGTTAAAATGAAGTAGAAATGCTCTTACTAGAACACAATTCCTCTCCAAGTACTCTGTGAGTCTTCAAGAAGAAGCAAGCAGCAGCGTTGGCACAGCGGGATGCTGCGCTGAGTAGCTGACCATGCAGCCAAGCCTTCATACTGACCTGCCCCAGCATGTCCGGTGCGATGGGAAACGTGGGCCAGATGGCCGAGTAGACACCGAAGAACACCAGCCAGAGCAGCATGCTTCCCCAGACGGCCAGGTGACTGAACTGTCAGGGAGCAGAGAGAGGAGAGTCAACACAGGGCACTTACTCCATCCACTCAACGTACAGATATATCTCTGCTCAGGTCCCTGTCGGTCTCACTTAGGCCGGTCTAGTGCACTTGGTTGCAGGCCAGTAGCACAGGTTGTTTAAACAGCATAAACCAGCTCTCTTTAATCTTTGCCTCATGACAGAGCAGATAGATAGGCTTCTCAGCCAATCTGTCTTAATTAATGCTCAAAAAAACTCATCACATTTTCCTTGGAACTCTGATTTCTCTCATCTAGCTCCTGCTTCCAGTCGTGCACATGCCAGGTTCAACACATAGATCAAGGTAGGAATTCTCAAAGGCTCAGGTTAAAGTTCATGTGGACAAATCCCTTATGGAAGAGTGTAGGCACACAAGCCATGTGCACCACTCCTGTCTTTCACAGAGGAAGATTCAGTGCTGTGTAATACACTACCACAACCAGCATGTACAGATCAACTTTACTTTTTGTGGTTTTAAAGGTGCTTTAAGTGATTTACAGATACACAAGGCAGTTCACATTCTTACTGCTTCTTTAGTCTGAAGACTCACTAAAAGTAAATAAAAGTAGTACTAGAGCGACCAAGAACATGTCCAGCACAGACTTTTTTTCAGTTGCATTAAAGAAAGTCATTTTTCCTATGCACCCAAACTATTTTGCTGTTCAGGATAATTTAAGCTGGTTTACTTTTACACTGCAGTGGATGGAATCAATAATTTCAGTTGTAACAAGCAACTGAGCTCATTATTGGCTCCAGCTTTTTTGGATGCCAACAACTCCTGTGGCTGATGACTTTGGCTCCAATTCAGAGAAGTACCTGTATAAATCTTAATTACTAATTACATATGGGTTTAGAAACATGGGAATGAATTCACATACTGGTTGCTGTGGTGGACACAGTATATCTGTTCAGTTCTCAGCTTTATACTTTCTATCTGATGACTGTATTTGTTGACTTTTTGAACAGCATGTCTGAGAACCAAAGAAATGTCTGAGTACTGTGTTCTGCCCACTGAGAGATAGACACAAACTTCTGGAAGGAGGAGGAGATGACTCCTCCTCTGGAAGCACCGAACATCCTTGTAAAGGAGAACTTTCTCCAGCACAGGCAGTGAAAGCAAACAAACAAGGAGGCTGCAGCACCCGTGCAGGACTGGCAGATGGCTGGGAGCAACTGGAGGCTGCCTTACAGTAGCAACATTCACACAGCAAAATGTTAGAGGTGATGGAAAGAACGCTGTTCTAGGCACTTTCAGAAAGCTGGAATTTTGTTCAACCCTGAAAGTTGCTGGGCCAATGACGAGGACACAGGATAGGCCTCTTCCCAGAGAAACACAATGGTCAGCAAGATGCGTTTTCAAATTTTGTTACTGTTTCACTTCGGAGATTTGACCAGCAACCGCTTTATTATAAAACAAATAATCAAAAAACATCCCACAAAAATTAAAACAAAAAAACCCACCACATTTTAAAATCTGTTTTAACTGAATAAAACTAAAACTGGAAGGTTGTGGGTTTTTTTTTTTTAACACTTGGAGAAAGGGAGGGGTTTTATCCTTTCAGTCTACTTGCTCTTCTGAAAACTAGGGACAATTCACATCAACATTCCGACTAAAATAAAGCTATCCCACAGTGAAAAACTGTAGTGCTCAGCTCCCTAAACAACAAGTACTGTGAGGCTGCTGCAAGAATTGGTGTTTAAGAAAAGCCAGCCCCACGCAATGGTGAACAGCACCTGCACTGCTTCCTCAAAAGAACATAACACCTTCTCTTCAGCCACAGCCTTCCTTCCAAACAAGTGAATAAAAGGCTCAGGATAGCTTGGACTGATGCTTCTAAACTACAAATTCCTACAGACTTTCTGACTAAAAACGGTAAAGATACATGCAAGCAGAGATACTAACTTAAGACATACTCTTATTTTGTAGGAAGTATTTATGCTAGTAAAATGACTCTTTCTCCAGTTGAAAGACTCTGCTCACTTTATGTTGTCTTTATCTTCTTCTCATGATTATCCCAATCATCTCTTCACCTCTACCTTATATTTGCCTTGAATTGCTTCTCTACCTTTAAAAGAGCTTCCATTTTCAGGAAGTGCCCTCCTTACCCTGCTTGAAAATGTTCCTTACACACTCACCCCACCAGCCTTTGCACTGGTGATTCTCCACTAATCTCTGTCATTTAGCACTGGAGAACTCATGTGTAAAGCCAAAGCAAGTCCATCAGATGTGTTAAACGAATGACAGTGGAAAAAAGTCAAGGTGCTCAAAAAAAAAAACCTAGGTGGACTGTACAGCTATCCTGTGCATCCTATTTACCTGAAATAGTTCACATAGTGAACTAAAACAGTGAAGAAAGCCGTAAGTTTTTGGGGAAAAGCCTACTGCGGTGTTCTAGGTAAGTAATACGTAACAGTAAGCTGCTCCACACAGCTCCAACATGTGGATTTTGTTATGCATCATGTTAGCACTTCTACCAAAGCCTTTCTTTCCACACTACCTACGGGATACAGCAGGCTTCCAACCACTTTGAATCTGCATTATTTATATCTTTCAGTTGAACTCATCATGTTCTCCCAAGTGGCAGTGTCCCTCTCACTCTCAAGAACAAATTGCATGTAACCAATACACTTGATGACGGAGAAGAGGCTTAACTCAATGTTGTACATTTAATACTCTTCAAGTGACCTAAAGATTTTCAGTGTGTTCATTCACTCACAGCTGAAACAATAATTGTAACCAATATCAGATTCCAAGATGACGAGAGCCATTGGTCCAAACAATGGGACAGGAATTAGAAGTGTACATAGAAAAAAGGCAATTCTAAGCACGACTTTTCTGTGCATAACAACAATTTCTCTATAAAATATCACTGTTAAAGAACACAGATATCTACTAATCATTATGGTATCTCTTAAAATAAAATTTAGAAAAGAGGATCATGATCATCGCCAAGGGACTGAAAAGATATCAGTTACCCAAGGAAGGGGAGAGAGGATAAAGTATCAAATAATTCACAACATAACAGGATCTAAACAAGAATGCCTCCAATGCAGACTTGGATATATCCTTTCCTAGTGCATGAGGGATTAATTTAAGTATTTTTGTATTTTAAAATGTTGAAATGCAACATAGAACTTACACATAAGCAACAGCAAAAAAAAAATGAACAGATTTTATTTTCGGACAAGAGAATGAGGCAGAGAATATTAGCATCTCCCTAATAACTAAACAACACAGAGATAGCTTTTCATCTTTATAATTTAGATTAGATATAAACTCATTAATCTTAATTCCTCTATGATGAATGAAAGAAAGCATTTTACAACTAACAGAAGTAATGAAGTTACAAGATTTAAGCCAAGCCTCTCTAAGAAACTGCTAAAATAAGAATATGAGAATCCTCAAAACAGCTTGGTCTTGAGGGCAGAGTGTCTTAGTATGCCATGAAAACTAGATACCCATAACATATCACAGGTGTGGAGAAACAGGGACTCCATCAAAGTCAAAAGATGACTGTCAAGTGTTGAAGGTTCATCAATACAGGAACCCTACTCCTCCTATATTCTTTGGAGGTCCCTGTCCTGCCAGATTCTGACATCTACCAGTAACAGAGCACTGACTCACTGCAAGTAAATGACTCTAACATAGGAATCAACAGAACCATTTGACTAACATCTTTATTACTGTGAGTTACCAAAAAAAAAAAAAATAATCTCATCCAATGTGAAGTAACTAGTGCTTTTTACTAGCTTCACAGATGTTTCAAGAGCCCAGCTGTTTAACAGCAGGCTGTTTTCATTCCCTATTCCATTAACTTTTAAAGGAGCTACACAGTACAAAGACTATGTTCTTGATCTGTTTCCTTAAGCAATTAAAATAGAAGGCTGATTTCATGCAAAATTTTCTCTATTTTAAATATTTAGAGATACGGGCAATATACTTTCAGTGTTCTCTTCCTGCTTCTGACAGGTTGCCCTTTTTCACAACACATCGTGTGACGTATGAGTTCATTCTCCTCTCACATCCTTTACTTAGAGCTTAGCAGTTTACGCTTGCATGAAAGATCCAGCTAAAACACTGAAGCCTCAAAAGATTTTTAGTACTTTTCTGTATTAATACTGATGAGGGAGAAAGGTGTGCTAATAAAACAAAAGATACTGAGGAGTACTTACTCTAGTCCATGCAGTTGTTTCCAAGCCAGCTTTCAGACAAACAGTGACTACAACATACTGCAAGAAAAAAATAAAGACAACTTCAGTACTAACGCGCTCAAGTTCAAAGGTGTTCATGGCCCAATCTCCCCTTTACACCTCAAAAACTACTACTATTTAGGTACTAACTCAGGTCCTTTGCAGTGTGGGAGGATGGAAGGACAGAGCAAAAGATATTGTTGGTGCATGTCTAAAAAACCCCAGAAATTAAAAATAAAGGGGGGAAAATTATGCACACAACCTAAGTTTGATTTTATTTTACTTGTACACTTTCTTCTTGTTTACACCATTTTCTGATGGTATAAAGAAAATTGTAAAGAAATTCTACCATTCAAAAGTTGTTTGGATACACAAACTTACAGTGTAAACTATGTTTCCAACAAATAAATAGTCAATTCCCTGGCCATTTGTGAATACTGCATCTGAAAGAAAGAAAAATTATCACATTTGATGTAAGTGTATCAACAGAATGGATGAAGTAGCAAGGAGATTTTCAGGACAAAACAACTGGTCCCAACTTTGCCTTCTAGAACATCTAAAAGCACTTTTAGAAGCTGTGAGATAATGGTAATGTGAAAGTTGTGCTAAGCCAGGCCTCAGACACGATGCTTGGGTAGAGCATATATCCATCGTCCTGGCTGAGAGAAGCCATCTCAGCAAAAGGGGGAGTGCTGGCCAGACCCTAATGTGGCTTTTGTCTATAAAAGCTGAGGTATGTCAGTGTCACTCTTTCTGCCACTATCTGTTTTGTGCTACTTACTGACACCTCTTAACAAATCCCATTGTTTGCTGTGCCTGTAAAGAAAAAGCCTGTAAAACACTAGCTGATTTGTGGTGAAGCAGAGCTAAATTAAGAAAAACCACAGAAGATACATCTATAAAGGACACATGTAACTTTTCAGTATCTTACTGTACATTAATTCAGTAACCGAGCAGCAGTCTCCACGCGCCCTTCCTCTAGTCAAGTGTGCGCAAGAGTAAGCACATGTTAATCTATCACTTGAAAGCGCCAACCTTGGCAATACTTCAAATGTCTGTTTAGTCTTTCTTAGCCCTTGCTGAATAAAACCGGAACACCATGAAAGCACACTCGACAGCCACGCTAATGCCAAATTAATTCATACTCACAGGAGCTTTCAAGCATTACCCAAGCATGATAAGTATTGCTATTTTCACAGGTTTTAAAACAACTGCTACAGAAATACACAAACAGCAGGGATGAAAAAGGCTTAAGATAAAACCTTGGACCTGTTCCTAAACACATACTGCCTAGCACAGTACTTCTATTGCAAGGGTACCACTTTGCTAGATTTGCAAAACTAGATCTGACATTCTTAAACCAGGGTCATCTGCTTAGTTAACAACATTCCTGTAACAGAGGGCTCCAGGATCAGTAAATGTTTAAGTTCCTGACCTCTGTGGTGTAGACTGCCCAGCTTACAGGTAAAAAGACCATATATTTAGTCAGGGTAGTTAACTCAAGCTACTTGTTACAGTTTTCTTCTACAATGCCTGCACGTGGTTGTCTCCAAAGAACTGATAGGTTGTGAATATTTTCCAGAAGTTGCTGGTTCTATATCCCTGCTTTCCTTTCTCTTTTGAACCACAACTACTAAGAAACAGCAGCAGATAGTCACTAATATCGCAACAGGAGCTAAAACCTGAGACAGCTTGGTTAGGAATTGGTTTGGTTTCTAACCACTGGCGTCTCTATCAGCCCAACTCCTTCTCTGGTGCTCTCTGCCTTCAGGCATTTACCATATCATTCACAAATACACATCAAGTTTTAAAAGTCACTTTGATCTTTCCTATAGTGTCAATGAAAAAGATAAAAAGGACCTCAGAATTGAGCCTTCCGTGTCCAATGAACTCAGCTGTTACCAGAAGTCTCGGTTTATCAAGAAAAAGGCATGCCTAAATAGGTATCAGTTTTGATAGATGTGGAATAAGCTAACCTAATGATTCTGCCAATATATTGTGCTAGCGCAAGATCACAGGGCACAAATAAGTAGCTGAATAACTTTTAGTGTAAGTCTCAATTTTTTAAGAATCAAAGGAGTAAGTTGATGCTTTTTTTCTTCCAGTGATTTCCATGACCTTCCACTTTGGGAGGCTAAGTGGTCCTGAAAGGAATGATATTTCTGTTAATGAGAACAGCAGGACACTTGGTGAACATTCATGTCTAAAGTTATACAAGTGCCCATTCATGGACTAGATGCACTTCACATTCTAAGGAACTTGAGAGGCTAAAAAACATCCCAGTGTGAATGGGATGTTTTTGTCTCTGGCACTGAAATCCCTTTTTCACTTGGAAACAAAAAGTAGCACGAAAATTCAATATTAATTCCTCTTTGAAAAGCAAACTAAGCAACCTATTCAAAGTAACTCAAAGTTACCATTGGAGTGGTTGAGTATTCCAGTCTTATTTCAGTTGTTGAAATCAGAAGTACATTCTACATTTAGGAATTAGAAAAACACTTACGGAAGGCAAGAACAAAAATTGTATTTTTTCCCTTAACTGTAACCACTACAGACATCAGTAAAAAATTTCTGAAGTTGGATTTAAAGAAGAGCTATTAGAGAATTTGGGTTGTTCAGCCTGGCAAAGAGAAGGCTCTGCGGAGACGTTACAGGAGCCTGTCACTACCTAAAGGGGGGCTGCAAGAAAGCTAGAGGGGGACTTTTGATAAAGGTATGTAGTGACAGGACAAGGGGTAATGACTTTAAACTGATTTACATTAGATAT
This sequence comes from Tetrax tetrax, assembly GCA_009806455.1. Taxonomy (NCBI): domain Eukaryota; kingdom Metazoa; phylum Chordata; class Aves; order Otidiformes; family Otididae; genus Tetrax; species Tetrax tetrax. The sequence goes on along the minus strand of WHYT01017412.1, from coordinate 308,706 downwards.
AAGGAATAAATTCTTCACTGTGAGGGTGGTGAGGCATTGGAACAGGTTTCCCAGGAAAGCTATGGATGCCCCATCCCTGGAAGTGTTCAAGGCCAGGCTGGATGGGGCTTTGAGCGACCTGGTCTAGCGGGAAAGTGTCTCTGCCCAGGGCAGAACAGGTGGAACCAGATTATCTTTAAGATCCCTTCCAACCCAAACCATTCTGTGATTCTATAATTAACATTTCTCATAAAAACAGTGAAACAGAACAACAAAAATATCAAATCTAACAAAAAACCCATTAACCATAAAAACTCCTCTCCCTCAAAACTGAACCAAGCTCCCACATCAGGCAGCGTGTGAAGCTGCCACCAAGGGCATAATACTGACATTTTACTCAGCCAGTTAGAGAAACATGAACTTGCCTCCCACAAATATCTTCACCATCATGCCTCTCCTATAAGTATTCATCTTCCCTCCCTTTCCATTTTCTTTCACTTCCTCCCCCGTCAATCCATCCTGGAGCTGAGAAGGTTTTCTTGAAATAAGTGTTTTCCAGGAAGGAGTTTCAGTTTTGAAAAAAATTCACAAGTTTAGATGAATACTATTTCTCCTCCACCACCCCAAAATTCCTCATCTGATCTCATCTCTTTCCTATGACAGTAAAAGAACAGATTTCCCATGGTTTTCCTGCCCACACAACTATATTGTAAAGCTAAGTAGGAACCCACTCTTTCCTGAAATACTATGCAGTTGCATTATCTTTCATGGAAAGCAAGACTTAGTAAGCATAATTTGTACAACAAAAAGTCCAATTTCTCCAGTATCTCTGACTCTTGATCTGGTCTACTTCTGTCCCAGCCAACTCTTCCCACCCCCCCCAGACTTAAGCAATAGTGAAATCTCTATTTTAACCTACATTTTACAGTACTGCGCTATGGAATGTGAAAGATTCAAGAAGATACAAAGGAGATAGTTGTAATACAGCTCCTGTAAAAACATTACACAGTAAAAAGTTGAGATCTTAATCCAGTACCAAAAAAAGAATATGTAGCATTGTATAAAACATTATTCAGTATTCAAATAAGATTTTTTTTGGCAAACTAGTAGTTTAATTTTTCATGGATTAAAGTCACTATATGAACAATAATTATGTTAAATTCTGAAAGTCACTAGATAACTAGTCAAGTTCAACAGCTACAGCCTATTGAACTGTCTGTCAGCATTATTTTCTTGGGACTTGTCACGACCTCCTATTCTGAAAACACACTCGGCTCTGTAAGACTGAACATAAGCTACTGACGTAAGAAATAATGAAGCCCTTACCATGTTCCAGCACTTTCAGTGGAAACCAGAAGAGAATGATGGAATGGATCAGGGCATTGATGCAGTGACCCCAGAAAACCTGAGGGAAAATAAACCAAGTCATCAGTAAAATCCAAAACTCTTGACCTCTCTCTAATTCCTAACAAACACTTCATTGTGTAGTTTAGAGTCAGACAATGTTTGTCCTGAAGTGAAATACCTAAACTTCTGCAGGATCTATTTCCTCCTACAATTTCTGCTCTTTCACAAGAAAACACTGGTCCAGTTGGATGGTTTTATATCAACAACTTAAAATATAATATGCAAGCATGCTTGCAATTTAAGATCTTTATCAAAACACAGTAAATAGACGGAGTCAACCTTCTTTCATTACCTCAGAGAACAATTTTAGAAGACTGATTAAATACTATGAAGTGTTTTATTTTCTTTTAATGGGCAAATACTTTGTGCCCCACAGTTTTTAAACTTACATATAATGCTGTTTTGCACAAACAACATACTCTACAATTTCCTCTCTAAACAAAGCAAACACACAGCTTCCTTGATTCAGAAGTACATATACACGTGCCAGTTATGGAATAAAGAAAGAATTCCAAATGCTGGCATTTTCCAATATTTAAATAGCAAAATGAAAAGTAAAAAGTGTTCTTCAAAACTCCAAGTCCAAATAAACAAATTTAAATTTTATTTTCCAAAAGAACTATAGGAATAGCTATACTAATTCTGAAGAAGCCCCTAGTTGGGAATATTATTATAACTTGTATATTAAACATAATTCAGGCAATGTTGTCCAGTTCCTATGCAAGTGGTAAACTCACCATTTATCTATCAGTAGTTGTGACCTGAAAATCATACTCTGATCCAAATCTTAGTTTGAACAAAAGTTTACGGATATTTCAGGATCAGCTGCAGCTGAAGCCATACCAGAAAATCCTTAGTTAAAAACAGACACTTTTTTTTTTGCTCCCCCCCCCCAAAAAACCCCGTAACGCCTTGAAAAGAACTGGGAGGCACAACAACCTTAATCTCAGTGGCTAGCATAAAGCAGAAGTAGCAGTGAGGAACAAGTTACTTTCTAATGAGAAAGACCTGGTTATTCTTAAAGAAACAGACTTTCCCTTACCCTTGTGTTGAACCCATCTGCATTTTGAGTAATTTTGTATAGCTGTGGAAATCTAAGCATGCTATCTTGAGTACACGATCGTTCAAAAATTCCCAGAGTAAAGGGTGGTAGTGCTGTGAAAATCTGCAAGGAAAGCAAGTACTAATTAAAAGCAGCTATTAGTTCTACGTGGATCTCAGATAATATTTCAGTATCTAGACAACAGCAGAATTCCCACAGACTTCAGTGAAGACTTATTATCAACTAGCGCATTATTTGACATAATCTTCAAATGTCCAAATAAATCCAAATATGTATTTCAACAATCCATAACTCTCAAATATTGACTTACGAACAAAGGAAGCATGAAAGAGAATTCATACTATTAACCAGTTACCTTAAACCCATGTAGTTAAGCATCATTAGTTTCTGATGTACCAGCTAATCTAACAAGGGTAAAACACAGACTGCAAAGGAAAGACAGCACGTACTTTTTCAAAAAAGCCTTGTGGGAATGCGTTCAAATACAGCCGCAGTTGTAGCCATAATTAAATATATAATATGCTTAACCAAAGCTAAGTTTACAGACAAAGCAATGTGGAAATCACATTTTAAAACAAATCTACTGAAAAACAAAGGCCATTCTGTATTATGGCACTTCGGGGATTCTCCAGGCAGGCAGGAACTGATAGGAACAAATTAACTGCAGTATGCGTCGGTGCTATGGGCAGATGCTCAGATGACCAAGCCTCGGAAACTTTCCAGGAGAGGCAGCAGGACATTTTGCCAGAAGCACAGTAAAAATCCCACATTGCTGCTCAAAGTGTTTCTAGGATCTGAAGCAGCTCATTTAAAGCCAGCTTGGGTATCCACGTTTCTTGCAGTGTGCAGTGCAAGCACAGAGTGAAAATAATGACAGTGTGCATGTCTGAATATCAGATTTCATTCACTTCCTTTTACATTAACAGTTTATATCTGAAAAATCATTTCTAATCCTATACATATGTATTTTTTTAACAGTTTGAGAAATATTCTTGAAGTTAAGAAGCAGCTTGAAGTTATGAACTGTTTCTAGTGTGTGTGCGTGCTTGCAAAAGTTGGGCTGTGGTTCCCACCGGCAGCGAGTTAGCAGTCAGGGAGAAGACAAAGAGCAACACAGAGGACTAGACAGAATTAATACTTATATCTGTAGATCCAGCTGGGAATGTGCTTCTTTTGCTCATAAAGTGGTAAACCAGATGGTTAAAATGACAGCAGGCTTGGGGTGGGGAACTGAAACTAAGACCACTGATCCAATACATTCCAAAAAAGGGCACATTCTCATACAGCTTTAAAGGTATTTCCCCAGGTTTTCTGTGTTTATTGGGACATTTACACTTGCTTGAGGTAGATCTTGTAGTGTTTTTGTTTCCGGAGGCAAACCAGCACAAAAGCAGGAATTACAATGCTACTACGATTTCTTACACTTAACAAGACACCTAATGAAATAATGAATTAATCTGCACAGAGGAGAATGACAGAGCTAAACTCAGTTTAAAATCTAACCACTGCGAATTGTGGAAGTCCCTAATATCCCACCAGCACTTGATTCTTCATGAGTCTATGTGACCAGTTCTCGTTCTAGAAAATATCGACCTTACAAAACAAGGGTTAATTTGTACTTCACTGATTCTGGAAGAGGAGTTTCATCCATGAGCTTCATAAAGGGTAGGCAGCTCCATCAAATGAAGCTTAAAGATAATAGATGCAAATATCTAAACATGAATGACAGAGACTAAGTAACACTCAGGAAATTAGGGTGAAGAGAATCAAGGGAGTGGAAAATCCCCGAATAAATATCTTCCACAAAGAAAACGAAATCTTATGGAATATGAGGGTTTGTGTCATCATTTTAAAGATTAATGTGATGGAAGTTAAGTGCTTCCATTAATACTACTCAGTGATAATTTGCTGGCTTTTTCTGTATTACCATATATATGGAATGAACCTGCTTAAAGAAAAAAAACAAGTTTCCTCCCTCCAAAGAGAAATGCAGAGGATTTTTCAACACTGACAAAGTGCCCTAATGGTTTATAAATCCAGACACCAGGCCACTCATCAGTAACATCACAAAAGTAACATGGTTGAGAACACCAGCACATGTCCACAGTATGCTATGGAACTTGGTCCCAATCCTCCAGACTGTTACTAATTAAATAATATTATTGATTCAAGTGATAAAGCCATGTGGCACAGAGCTTGGTGAAAATCAGAAATCATGCCTGGACTGACACATCCTGCTCTTGGTTCAAGTGAAAAAAAGCTGGTGACACAGTGATGCTACTTCCCATTCTGTACCTAATGTAGCACAAATCAACCCAAAGCATCTGCATGACACTTCTGAGTATCTAACTGTGACAGGGTCTGAGGAAAAAAAACCAAACAAAACAACAAAACCCAAAAAACCTCAAAGATTAAAACTATTTTGCATATAAACAGTCAACAAAATATTCAGTACAAAAGACTGAAGATGCTTTTGAAGAAGAAATTACATTCCATCTGAAAGTTGCACTTTTAAGGAGGTTTTATTAGATCAAGCGTATATTTTCGGAGTGGTGTTTTCCCAAATTTTTTTTTTATATTATTATATAATCCAAAACATTTTTTTTCCTACCTCAGGGTGGATACAAAATGGCTTTCACAAATGAACTCACCTTTCCTGACATACATGGAAGACAGTTACCTGTGAGAAATGGGACACAACATAACAACATACAAGTCCTGAGCACTATCAAGTCAAAACATGCAGCACTTACCACATTGTACAGACCAATGCACCATCGCTCAAATAAGATCTGCCCAGAAAATCCATTAACGAAAGCAAACCAAAGCTGAAACACAGATAAGTTACAAGAAGCTTTAGATTACTACTGCAGTACATGTTTCCATTTACAGTAGAGAAGGATGTGGAACACAGACCACCAGTTGGAGACAGTTTCTTGTCATGCTCTAAAAATTATTATCAGCAGTGTCTGGCAGGTATACTCTTCTCAAGTCTTACATTTTAAATACAGAGTACTGCCTATTTAAAATAAAATACTCAGGTGTTGGAGAATTTGCTGTATTTGCATCATTACTCTAAAAAAAAAAAAAATTAATGGTCTCAAACTATTTTGAAATTCTTACTGCTGGCAAACTAACATGCTTGAAGCTAAAAGCCAACTCAGTTTCCATCACAGTCAGCAAAGACCAGAATTTTCAAGGTGTGTTCTGATGGATATTCTCCTTGACTGCTGTGTCCTCTTTTTACAGGCCCAGAAAGACAGACAGCGATACCATCATTACATAATCATATTTCAATTTTATTGTCTACATGATGTAAACATTACTATGCTATAAACTATCAATTAAATAATTAAACTTTGGTAGAGGTTGCCCAAAGAAGCCATGGAGTCTCCAGCCTTCTACAAGTTTTTTAAACTCAACCGGGCAAGCCCTGAGCAACCTGGTTTGAATTTAGTGTTCACCCTGCTTTAAGAGGTTGGACTAGATGGCCTCCAAACTGTCTTCCAACTGGGAGGATTCTGTATGCCGCAATCCTGGAAGACTGCTATAAGCAGCAGTGCATAGGTGAACTCTTTTCAACATTTCTTTGGATCTAGCTTTCTTGAACCTACTTATCTTCTCTAAGTAGCTTTTTGGAACAAGAACTGCTTTACTGGGTTGGAACAAAGTTTATTTCTCAGTCAGGAGGCAGAGAAAGAAGCTTAGGAAAGAATATGAGAAAGAAGGGAAGTAATTATCTTTTCCCAAGTAAATTTGAAACTGGAAGAAGAATAGCAGTTTAAGGGCATCCTGAAACAGTTCACATGTGAATCACTGCAATTAATGGATATCAAAGGATTTCTGTGAATTTGTGACCGTAGCCCCTTTTAGAATCCAGAGTGCACTACAACACTTTCTTCAAAATTAATTCAATATTGTGTGCGGAATATTCACCCTCCCCACCCCCCTTGAACATATTTTGTCTTGCATTTACTTTACAAGTTCACATTGCACTGGATGCACTAGGTATCACAGAGCAGCCAAGTGATGCCCATACCTATTCCCTTTACACTGCCTGAGAGCCCACAGCTCTCACTGCCAGGCATCTTTTCCGACACTGTTCTGTCACTCATGTACAGCAGCACTCTCCTACTGGCGTTATTTATTCTCAGTATTAGTGTCCTAGCAAAATACCTCAGATGGCAGTTCGTTAACTGTCTCATCTGGCCCTTTCTCTGCTCCCACCCAAAATGGACATAAACTAAGTAGGAAAGAGGTCAAGAGAAGATAAAAGGCTGCGTCCAGACCTACAACTGTCTTCACAGGTGCAGTATCTGAACAGGCTAAGACTCTTCAGCATGGGACAGAAACAATTTAGGGGAAGATTAAAATATTTACAAGACTGACAATATGGAAAAGCTGTTCAAATTGCCACTGTGGCAAGAAATTAGATTAGCAGGATACACAAAGCAAAATGCTTTCAGACGACACATGCATGGCTGATCTTGGAAATGCCTACCAAATGATGCTGTGAATGTAAAAAGCAACTAGAAAAAAAATCACACACAGAAATCATAGAATCATAAGATAGTTCAGGTTGGAAGGGACATAAAAATCATTAGTTCCAACTCCCCTGCCATGGGTAGGCACACCTTCTGGTAAACCAAGTCGCTCAAAGCCCCATCCAACCTGGCCTTGAACACTTCCAGGAACAGAGCATCCAACACTTCTCTGGGCAACCCGTTTCAATGCCTCACCATCTTCACAGTGAAAGATTTCTTCCTCATAGCTAATGTAAATCTACCCTCTTCCAGTTTAAAGCCATCACCCCTTGTCCTATCACTACATGCCCTTGTCAAAAGCCCCTCTCCAGCTTCCTTGTAGGCCTCCTTTAGGTAATGGACAAAAGCTGGAGACCAGATGTCTGCCAGAGAACTTCCACTGCTCACAGATCAGAAATCAAAGTTAGCTGAACCTTCTTCTCATCCTCTACAGCTGTTCTTAAATCTATTATATCACCATTCCAATGCACTCTCACTGTTTAGTATCTATTTACTTATAGATGTCTTGCACATCAGACAAGCAATTTAGACTTTTTTCCTACTTTTTACAAGATTTTTTTCAACCCTCAGTTGCTCTTTGTAAAGAGACTTTCTCTTGATTTCACCCTATGTCCTTCTAGGGTTTGCGCTTTTCTATACTTACTCATTGCTCTTTTGGCAGACTGTAGTTTAGTAGTGCCCTTTTAAGCTTTCTTCAGGGCCACCGGTTTCATTCCATCTCCATTTAGTTGAAATCTGTCAGTCTAGTATAAACTCCAAAATATTTATCCAGTTCCCCATCCCCCACAAAATTCTTCTTCATTCTTTCACATTGTAATCATGTATTCATTTAAATCAATTGAGCATTTAAGTGCTCATGTCTCCAGCTCTGTCCAGAAAAAGGACGGAAGGAAGACACCGTCTCGGTTCTACATACCAACTTTTTCAGCATTTCTACTGTACTGATACCTTGAACAATCACTGCTCTCTAAATCTCACTCTAAGGACTCAATTAATGGCCTGAAGTAGCATACTGACCAACATCTCTCACACTTGGAATGTTTCAACTACTTGTATATCTCAGCTCTTCAAATTAAAGATATGAAAGATCTTGGGTACAGTCTGAGATCCCAGAAAGAAACCACAATTAATTTAGGGCTGTTGGGTAAAGAAGAAGAAAGGGTTCCCTCTCCTAGGAAGAAATAGACTTTTAAACAAGCATACTCCCAGATATTTAGCAATGATGATCTAGGCATTTTTCATCTCCAGACTTCTTGCAATTAATTGCAACTATAAATGAGGGCAGCAATCCTAGAAAACCAAATCACTCACAAATCAGAAGCCTGTCTGTTTAGCTGGCAACCTCAGCCTGTGCTCTGCTCAGTTTTCTAGATCCCACTGGGCAAAAGCAAACTTCAAAGGTTTGGTAGCAAATGTTTAGGCCTTTTATGACATTGGCTCATGCTACTTAGGAAACCATTGTTTTCTGAAACCGTGATCTCCCCCATCTAGTCCTCCAGTAACAGACATTTGTGATTTTCCATCAAGCGGGTAAAACTAAGCAGCCAAACTTTTTGTAGCTGGCCCACGGCTAGAAGAAAAGCCCCAAACCAGGCAAAGCTAGCATCTTAGACTCACATTTCCCAACAACAACATTATCAGTAATGTAGATAGAATTGTATAAAACTTGGAAAAAGCAAAGCTGTTCAGATGCATTACAAAGCAGCAGTTTGTCAAAGTACAAGTGAAAAACGCCCTCTGAACAATCAAGTCTTTCTACTCAAAGTTCCTACTCTACCATAATTGGCTGATACAGAATTCGTTAAAGATTCTGCTAAAACCACTGCGATGAGTCCATCACTACAGGAGATTATCGAGATGAATGTGTGGTAAATAGATATCTAGGTGTCACCATCTTTAGTCTTCTGTAGTGCCTTTCAACACCAGAAGAATTTTCTACAGAAAAGTTTTCTCCTTACTTCAAGGCTACTATGATTTAGGTGGGCAAGAACTAAGATTCAGAAAGTTCAATGCTCTGCTATATAAAAAGCCAAATTTGAATTTTTTTTTTCAGGATCCATTCAGGTGAAAATTAGAAGTGAGCACGTTCCCAATGGTTACGCAAGTCTGCACGCTCCAAACAGGGAGCAAAAGCTCTCAGAGTTACAAAACACTGAAAAGTAATGGCTATGCTTGTCTTTTCCAGAGACTCACACTATCAAATACCAATTGACAGAAACAATGTCCTGTACTTCCTCGATATCTTAATGTCAACAGTAAATCAGACACTCTGCGGAAAATATACATTTATTTCAAATTTAACACAAGCCATAAATTGTCACGCAAGGTTTAAGGACCAGCTGTTTGTAGAGACAGTATGGTATTCTTTAAGGCCGGCAAAGACAACCACTTCCCCCCCCCCCGGAACAAACCAAAACTCACACAACCCTCCACCTCTGTGTTCCTGTTAAAGTGTACTAAAAAATTTGAAGTTGCAACAACCCATGCTTGACTCAGACTTGGTAAGCTGGTAGGAAAACTTGCCACATCTGCCTGGCTTGCCAAGCTCCAGGGGTTTGCAGGGCTCAGCTCCAGTACTGCTATGAACAAATGGACCCAAAGTTATTAAACTGCTTTTCTGGCTGGAAAAAAAAGAAATCTTTTCACTTTAACTATTACCTGGCTGCCAAGAAGCTGGGAAAGCTTATGTGTAACTCGGCTACAAAAATATATATTTCTCTCCCAAGGAACAAGAGGTCCAATTTAAATGTAAAGAAATTCAGACCTAGGGCTGAAATCTGTGTTGATATATCACTGCGCTTTATTACAGCAGATACTGCAAAGATCTGAAACCAGGAGGTATCGTGCACAAAGCGGAACATGTTGCAAACTGAAAACAAGCCCATGTTTCCTGCCTTGAAGTGTGGCTGCCTTCTTTAAATAAGAAACCCCACTGCTGAAGCGCTGAACGCCAGCTGTGATGTGGGCACTTTGCCACTAGAAAGGAGAAAAAAAAAAAAAAAGAAAAAAGAAAAAAAATTCAGACTGCTGTCTCCTTCCAGAGGTCAGCAAAAGCCAACAGATGGTAACACTTGGTTAATATTGACTTGAGCTGCAGGCAAACTGAGAATCTTGAGGTAAAACAGTCCCATACTGCCATTCTGAGCCACAAGGCCCATCCACCTGCTCTAGAGTATATTTTGAGAAAAGATCAAGTATTATTTTCAAAAAATATTCCCACTTGAGCAAGTTGGAAGGCAATTTTAATTGCATTATTGCTTCACGCATAATTACTGCAACATTAATGCCTGAAATAGCAGGAACTAATTTATTTAAGTGCTCTAAGGCACTGGGATAGCAAATGATCTATTCTAAATGTGTATATTTATGATGTCTTGATAACAGACAGCTTAACGAGTACTAGAAATGTTTTCCCAATTCTGCTAAAGGGCACAGAAATCTAATGTAGTCAGGGTATCAACAATTGCCACAGGCACCAATTATAGCCAGGCTGGATGTCTTTACTATGTAGAGAAGAGTTAAATCGTCAAAATATCCTCTTCTCAGCACACACATTTTGCATGCTCTTACCAAACAGGCTCATTTACAGTTTGCCTAATAAAACAGGTTTGTGTCTCCTGTGCAGTTCATTAATAATGTATCCTGATTAAAAATCTCCTGTTACAGATGTCTGTCTCAATGCTAGACTCTTACTCCTGTCCAAATGCACACAACCTTAAAATAATCTCTTCATTAGAGAATGTACAACACCAATTTCATAATATAGGTAGAGGGCCTTGTTAATAAGTTAGGCATGGCTGCCTAAGACTCACTTGATTTGCCAAGGAATATTTTGCTTGCTCCTTTTATTCCCCACATGGTTTATTAACTCTTTGCAGAAAACAGATCGGTATTTTTCAATTTAAAAACATTTCCTCTAGGCCTGTGCGCTCCAAACAAGTGCCCATTTAAGCTTAAAAATCTCCGATCTCCTCTGCCAGTGTTAGCAATTATTTTTAAAGCTTCATGCTGCTTTTGTCTCATTAAAACAAAAACAACCATGCATTCCCTGCAAAGCTTGGTCAGATAAATAGATATCAAAGCAATCAATACAATAGAGATTTCCTGGCTTTAACGCTGATTTATTAAATAAGCCTAAAGAGGTGTTATTTCTTCTGTTGCTGACTATGATACACAGTTTATATCTCAGCATACTAAAGAGCACAGTTTTATCAGCTTCCTTGTTCTCTGCTTATAGAAGAGGCATACACAGAAAGTTTTATTTCTTCCTTATACACGCAGCTCCCATGCTCCTCTTCTCTAAGCCATCGACTGTCAACATCCTTCCTCCAAAGCACAGGTAGCATTCAACAGGAGAGGCAAGCACAGAGCAGAACAGAAGGAAGAGAGACACAAGGGGCATGAGGAGCACCATCCCACAGTTTCACAGACTAGGAATTCTTACAGTTTAAATCCTCAGAATAATTCTGAAGACTTAAAAATTAAATAAGAATTAGCAAATATCTGTTTTTTTTCTCAGTGGTTACCATTAGATAACAACGGTGTTTCTTGTCCCAGGAGTTTTGAGCACCGTGGAAAGATACCATATCTGCAGATGACTACGCAGGATACATCAAAGGACCTAGCCATTGAGACATGAGAAGATGACCTCTTCCAATAACATTTGGCCCCACTGTATTGATTAATCTGTTTAAAAAAACCTAACAAAACATAGCAGACCATGCAAACTCCTCCTCTTCACAGTGGGGCGGTGGTTTTTTTTGCATTCCCTGAGTTACATGACCATCTGATCAGTATGCCAAATTATCCATTTAGTATTTACATCACTGGCAAAATTAACATGTATTCCATTAGAATAAATGTAGAACACTAATCTGGCAATTTTTTTTTTAATCTTATGAAACTGAGTAGACAAAGGGCAGCATATTTCTCCAGCTCTTTTGGTGTGAAGTATTCCAGGGACTTAATATTTCTCCAGCACACTAATTGCTGCAGAAGCAAGCATACGATAACATGATTAGAAATGGCCTGTGTTGCCAAAGGGCAGATGTACTTGCCAAAAGATGTAGTTAAACTTAGCAGTTCCTCAGAACATTTCCCTTTTATAAGTAGAGCCAGCTCTGTTCTGAATTTATTTTTCATCCTTCCTTAAGTTTTCCAGAGTATCAAGAAAGCTGACAGTGCTACACGAGGGTTGTCTCATCATGTATATATGAAACAGGACTCACACACTGACTTTTTAAAAATCAGATGAGAAAACAACATGGCACAGGACAGTTCAGTCAAGTCCCATCAGGATGCAGAGTTTCAGCATTCTCGCACAGTCAAGACCATCAAGACTGATGATGCTGGGAAGTTGCCCATTATTATCCTACAAAGCCACCAGAAGGTCCCACTCTGGCTGGAAGTCAGGCTGAGATGGCTGGAAGATGACAGCTGAGGGGGAAACAATGCGGGAGCTTGTTGGCAACATCCTCCTGTCATCTGTGCTTGGGGAGCAAGGTGGGTTCAGCTGCTTGGCTGGTAAGCTGAAAACATCACACCAGGCCATCGTCTGTTGCCAAGCCGTGGAAACTCAACACTATTAACTCCCAGTACCATCAGCTTTCTTTTACAAAACAAACACTACCCTTAACTCTCTTTACAGCTATTCTGTTTTTTTTTTTTTTTTTCTAAAGAAAGAAAAGATTTCTACTGATATGGAAAATATGCTTACCATCCACAGCAGCAGTGACTGCAGTCAATTCACTGATGTTAATTTGGGGGTGGTTTGGTTTTTTGGTTTTTTTTTTTGTTTGTTTGGGGGTTTTTTTTGTTTTTGTTTGTTTGTTTGTTTTAGGGCTTTTTGCCTCCAAGATTTCCCTAATCACCTACTTTAACTGCCTTTGTCTACTAGTACCTCACTGTGGAACTAAGCGGTACAATATGACTGTTAACAGCTTGAAAATTGATGAGAATTTACAGTATTCCTCAGCATGTAATAACTCCAGCCTGGTGTTGATGCAACTTCCACAACTGTGTAATTGACCCACATCTCATATAAAAAGATAAGGAGAAGCTATTACATGGTTTTAAATGACCTGCTGGCTTTTCTGAGGCTAAGTGGTATCTTTAGCCAATGATAAAGTAATAGAAATGTTTTGGAGGAGTTGTTCTTAATTTGTTCACTCATGGTGAAACAAACGGATAAAATAAGGCATAAGTTTAACTATTTATATTAATAGGTGAGGAAACATCAGTTTTAGGTGACTTATCCACCCGAAGTTTTGCTAAGCACTTAGAATCCAGTAACAAAAATTACTCAAAAGCAAAAAAAAAAAAAAAAAAAAAAAAAAAAAAA